>JAODAL010024692.1:0-60070 GCA_025379985.1 Phyllomedusa bahiana | reverse complement strand
TTTTGGTTTATAGCTTGAAAAAACAAAAAGTTATTGGTCACAAAAATAGTGCTGTGATGCAAATTTTAAAAATATAAAAAGTATTTTTTTAAGCGCTAAAACACAAAGAAAACCCTTAGATTACAGATATTATGTCATTTATACTGAACAGTTAACTTTTACCCCACAAATATTTTTTTTTCCAGTACATCTTGTCCTGCACAAAACAAGTTCTTATATCTCTATATAGAAGGGAAAACACAAAAGTAAGGGCGTGTAAAAAAATAAATGCAATGTAGACAAAAATTGCTTTAGCAGTAAGGGGGTTAAATATAAGACCTATCTTTTATTTGTGGTAAATCTAGAATGTTCACAACAGAAATTAAAACTACATATGAAAATTCCAACATAATACCATAAAGCATGTTCATGCGGTCAGCAGTGGGGTTACAATTTTACCAAAAGGTTTCCTGCTAAAGTGAATTAAATACTGATATGATACAGTAAAAATAGGCAGAATAAACATTTACAGCGACTCACAGGTGACATCTTCTCTGAATGTTCTTGTCACATCTGTGCCCATTATGGTCTCTGCAACATTCTCTATCCACAAAGTACTGCAAAGAATGCGTTGTTAATCTACTTGTGCTTTTCTACTCTGAATACAGTCCTAGACATCCTGGCTGTGTTAGTGCTCTATACTCAAATATAGAACACCAGAGGGGTATAGAGGCAGTTAAGAGCTTTTTAGTTCAGGATTTTGATTTTACTGTGGCTTTTAGAGACTTTTTGCTTGATGGTCTATTACCATCAGCAGGTTGGCACTGCGATGGGGACTAGAGTGTCCCCCTCCTTTGCCCACCTGTTTATGGGCGCCTTTGAATCGAATTTTATCTCTACAGATCTTAACCCTTTTAATAAAAGTATTATTTATTACAAAAGATTTATAGACGATCTTTTGATTATATGGAAAGGGACTGTGGAATCGCTCACCCGATTTGTGATTCCCTTAATATTACAGAGGCTGGGATCAAATTTTACCAAACCAAGTCGATTTTTAAAACGGGGGGAAAAAAATTTACCAGAACAAGCAGCATTTCAGAAATAGTTTTTCTAGATTTGCATTTAAGGATTGAAGACAATAAAATGATATCAAGTATTTAAAAAAAAAAGAAAAAACAGATTCGAATAACTATTTGACATTAGATTCAAACCATCAGCGCAATTGGGTACGAAATATACCCTATGGGCAATATAGAAGAATACGTAAAAATTGTACCAAATACGAAGATTACAACAAACAGGCTGATATACTTTCAAAAAAAATTTCCCAAAAAAAGTCTCCCAGAAAATTGTTAGTGGAGGCGAGGGAAAAAGCAAAGAACTTTTCACAGGCCAAATTATTAGGTCCAAAAGAGATAAGTATGGTTAAAGAAGATAATAAAAATGATGTAAATTATAGTCTTAGTTTTATTACTACACATAACACTCAGTTTAAAGATTTTAAAGATATTTTATATAAACATTGGAGAGTTTAAATGCTAGATCCTGTTTTAAAAACCTATTTTATCAAATACTCCCCGTTGTATAAATAGAAGGGCTAATACTATTAAAAATGTTTTGGCACCATCTAGACTAAAACAATTTAGCACAGAAAAAATAAAAACCCCTTTCGATGTCAAAGACAGAGGCTCTTTTACTTGTAACCATCCGCTATGTAAATGTTGCACCATGTTAGTCTGTGATAAAGTATTTAAATCATATTCTACTGGAGAAATTTTTCAAATCTATGATAGGCTAACCTGTGCCACTTCGATTGTAATTTACATTATCACTTGTTTTTGCGGAGTCCAGTACGTGGGATGGACCTCGATGAAGTTGTTGAGGAGGACTGTTAATCATAGATTTAACGTGAGCCCTCAGAAGTTATTGTATAGTCTCCCTTGACACTTCGTCGAGGTCCACCCCAGACTGGAGCCGAAATTTAGCATACAACCAATTGAACACATAGGGATTGGAACAAGAGATAGGCAGAAAAAAACTAGGATCTAGAGAAATATACTGGATCTATCGTTTAAATACACTTAAATCCCACGGCCTCAATGAATTACGGGAGACCATTGAGTGATGTATGTGTTATTTGCTAATTTTTTGAGAGTATTATTGTGTATTTTATAGTTGAGTCTGTTATTGTATCTTCTTATTTTTACATATCTTTTACATATGTATTAAATATGTAGATTTATTCATTTTAGGAGTATAAATAAGTAAACAGTAAGACATATTTTTATTTATCATGATAATATATGTTTTAAAATGTTTTATTTTAACAGTGTATTTTATTAAATTATATTGTACCAATAATACATATATCTGTGTCAGTATATTGCAATGTATAGTATATTGGTATATTGTAAACAGACTCGGAGACAGGCGGGTGGGGTGGCTTTTTGCTATCATGTCACAACCCTCCGCCTCGTTCTGACTCTGGAGGAGTATAAGAATGGCTACTTTTCCTGTTTTAATTTGTCTGAAGAAGCAGGTCAGTGTACCTGTGAAACGCGTCACTTTTATGGAATAAAGAAACCTTACTACGCCACTACAGCGTTGGAGTTCTTCTAAGAGCGTGTGCCCGATAAGCAGGATCGTTTCTGAACACTTTCTGTGTTCATCTTCAACAAATCTGTTAGAGATAATTCACAGACTTCTCCACCATTAGGCTATGTTCACACGGCAGTAATTACGGGACGTATTTGGCCCCGCAATTACTTCGTGTGTACGGGGGCGGGGCTGGAGGGGGACGTTGGTCCGTCAGCCCCATAGACATTCATTATTCTCAGCGCGTCTACACTGTGAATAATTGACATGTCACTTCTCTCCCCGCTCGCCGTATTGTGCGAGCGGGGAGAAGAGACGTAATCTATAGTTCACTATGAGAACTGTGCATTACGGTAATGACTGGGATGTATCTTGCCCCGTATTTCGCGCAGTACGGCGCGAAATACAGGGCGAGATATGTAGCATTTTAAGCCGTGTGAACATAGCCTTAGTCTCTGTCCAGGATGCCAGGGAGCCGGTCCAATCACATTCTGGGCCGGGTTTCTGGCTTCCTATTTAATACATCCACCGACAAATAGTCCTTGCAGGTGAGAGACTTGTCTGGATCTGGTATGTTCTTTATCTTGATATTTCTGGCTTATTGATCTTTTGGCTGCTCTTCTGACTCCTCTCTTGCCTTCAATGTTTGTACTTCCTTGCCTGCTCTGGTTTTAACTGGATCTGTTATACTTCCCTCTACTGTTTGTCTTTCTGTGTGCACGTACCTAGGTAGGGACTGTTGCCCAGTTGTTGCCGGTCATCTAAGGCTGGGCAGGCAAGTAGGCATGGGTCAGAATTGAGGGTTCAAGCTCAGGTCTCATGTGCTGTCTTCCTTCCCTGATCATCTGCCTCGGGTATGTCTTACAGTTCTCTTTCCTTTTCCATGTGGTCTACAGTCATGAACACTTCTTCCAGCTTCGTCTCCCCTCTGCATACTCATACTTGTTTATACTTTATACTTGCTTATACTTTGTTTAGTTTGTTTACCTCATAGATGTTTAAAGGAGTTCTCCATTTTGACTTATTAGTTGGGTTCCTTTATAAACTGTTTAAAAGGGGCTCTACTAAAATACCCATAAATCAGCTGTAATCTGCAGGGAAAACTGGCATTAAAAGGGTTTTCTCAGTATAGACTTTCACAGGCATCTTGTGCTATCTCACCAGCTTGCAGCTTCAAATCCAGGGGCGTGTCTTTTCTCCCAGTAGGCGTGTCTCCCCTCATTGAAGACTGTTGACATCACATGTCAAGTTGGTAATTTAAAAGGAAAAAACATCATGAGTCTGTTTCATCATTATATTCTTCCCTCAGCTCCCGTGCCAAAACCACCCATTATTTTCTGCAGTCATTTTTATGAAGTCCAAACATTCTCTGTATCCGGAAAGGCAAAACCAAACCCCGCCCTTTGCATTTCCCTGGGGCCTTTACTTGTAGTCCTAAGAAATTTACAAAGAACCCGGAAGTTCTGGTTGAAGTTGAACAGCGGCCATCTTGATACACCCAACATTCCGACCCCCTATACCCTCCTCCCTGCACTCCATTGTTACTACTAATGTAAACATTGATATGCAACTGTCGAGTGATAACGTTCTTGAAAGCACACCTGCAACATCACTCCAGCCTCCGCACCATTTAAACCTTTGCTCACGGCTTCTAGGACACCCTCCTCCTCCGTAGCTGTTTATTCTGACTTTCAATGCTAATGGAGAGGAAGACGGGGAGAAGGACAAATTGCATTAGCTACAGGATGCCAGGACTCACATCTGCAACCCAATTAAAGGGACTCCAGTATTTTTTCCTATTGCTCACAGCACACAGACTGCTGCTCTAGGAGAGATTAAACTGTGATTACATTATGCATGCTGATGAACCCATATATAATAACGTATCCCATAACAATTTTGTTCACCTGCTGAAACAAACTATACATAATGTACTTCAAGTGGCCCAAGCGAGCAAGTTCCAATCCCTGTCCATACCGCTCATTTCTTCTGGCATCTTTGCGTTCCCACCAACGACATGTGTACAGGCCATACTCACCGCATTACTTGAGCACAAGCCAATTCCTCCAGTACCTGAAATACGGATGGGTACAAAACAACCATGGCCAAATCCCTGAAGACTACATGGTCTCCCTTACTCAAACCACTAACTCCCCAACAATTTTTCACCCTTGCTCAAAGTATAGCCTCAGTTCCATCGCAAACTACCCCACTTTCCCTCCCCCAACCCAGAACCAGCCTCATTTTGGCTTACCTCTACCTTTGGCAGACCACCCCCAAACCACCTCCTCAGCCACTGGATTCCTTTTCTCTACCTTTTCTACCTTCTCATCCATCAGCACCCCCTACAATACCCGGGGATCAACCAATCTACATCCCTTTTTACATCCGAAAAAGTAAATAATCTACTGACCCAAAGCCAACCCTAAAAAAAACAAAAAAAAAAAAAAAAAACCCTAGGGCATTTAAGGGGCATCACCCCAGTACAGAAGAATATTCTGCCTCGGAAAGATATATACCATGTTGCCAGCTAAAGGCGGGTTTATTTTTTGCCTATACAAATAAAACCCCTCAAGAAGACACTTTGTGGACATCATACTTACTCATTGGGGAAATTTTTCCCGTCGTCTTCTTTCTGGGCCAAGGGAACCTTTGGGCTAAATCCCAGTGAATATCTTCAATTCTACTCAAGCCCCTACTGAATCCGTGGAGAATTTTTATCCCCGGGAGTCTCCCCTTTATTCCAGGCCATGGTTTTTGACATAAACACAAAGCCACAAAATCCTCTTTTCAACGGCGTTTTGTTATGGGGTTTTACTTAAAACCCTTGGGACTTTAAAAATTCAAACAGAATTTGCAGAGTTAACCGGAAGTCAACTTCTCTCCATTGCTAAGGACGACTGATTCATCCCAACAATTTAAAGAAGGTTTCTAAATGACCCTACTTCAAGAGATCCCACGGGGCTCTTTAGCTCACCGGAACCATACTCACAATAAACCAATGAAGTTTTTCCCTGGTATAAACCCCTACAGACCCCAATCAAGAGAATGGTTTGCGACCTTTTTCCAAACACACATCTGGCGGACAAGGCCCGAATAAAAAACTTGTTTTTACTGCCACCGATCTGGACATATATGAGGCAGTGCCGGCTAAACTCATGACAAAAAAAGGAATTTTGCTCCAAGGGACAGCAACTCCCGCAAAAACCCTAAGCATATAATAAATTTCAACCCAGATCAAGTTTTTGAATCTAAACACTCAGATTCAACCAAAAAACACAACGCGACCTCAGCCAAATAAAATCCATTCATTGGGGACGCAATTTTCCCAAACCCTTGACCATAGTCGTGCAAACAAGCTATCCTCAAGATGGTTTATCAACCTAAAGACACCCCCTATCGTCCTCAGCCATAGGACTCCGAAAAACTTGCTACCGTTTTACTCAATCTTCAGAGAACATCACGTCTTCTAAAAACCCTGTTGCCGTAAAATCTTAAAATTAATGGCCACCAATTTCCTTCCCTTGTAATAAGGGCAGCCAGATCTTTTTCTGAAAACTTTGACATTCCCCCGGGACGTCATACTTTTTTCGACACATTTCATGCATTGAAGGGGTGGACACCAACACAGACTTGCTCAACCTACCCTGTCCCAAATTTGGACACGGGGGAATCCTGCTGAACCACTTATCTCTTATTCCCAAAACTAATCTCTTAAGCTGATTTCTAAAAAACATAAATTTTTTGGAATGTATTTGGACTAAATACTCCTTTTTCACAGGAACTCTACAAGCGTTCCTGCGTTTCACTTTTTTACCCACACAAGCAAAACCTCCTGAATTTTTGACACAAGTACCCCCGAAGTTTTGGTCTAAAGGTCCTGAGATGTCGGACCCTTTCCCATCTCCCCGTACAGTTTCTTGAAAGAGGGGCCTCGCTTCCCTCGATACCCCTTTTAAGCATGATAAAGAAAAATTTCCTGGTTTCACAAATCAAACATTCCTGATAATGAGGTCTCATCCTCTGCATTTTTCCTGCAAAACCCTGGGTTCCCCTGTTCACAAAAAAGTTATCCCTGGTGAACCTCCGAAAACCATTTGGTTAGGACTAGGAGCAGCATTGCTGTCACAGATTATGAGAACCCTATGCCCCCCCAAAGCTCATTTTTCCCTCAGCCAATACCTTTTTCAGTGCAAACTTCACATCATGGTTTCTGCAATGTCTTCTTCAGTGCCCACACACAAGGACTGTAATACCTTTCTGTTTTCCATTACTTGTACTCACCCCCCGGGAAGATCTTCACAGAACCCCCCAAAAAAGTTGATTCAACCCCTACAGGACATGTATGAATTCTTTTGTGTGCCCCCTGATTTTCCCAACTTTCAATCAAGCTCTTTGGTCTTCTTCAACATTGGCATCAAACAACTGCAAAGTCTCAATCCAATTCCCAAATTGGTTTTTCTAAGAAATTTGTATTCCCCTCGGACTTGCATATCAAGGGGGGACCAAAAACCCTACCGATGATCGGGAAAAAAAAAAAAAAGTTTTGTAAAAGTCATTTCTTCACCGAACAACTAAAACAACTTTCAAGGATTTTAGGCTTCGTTTTTTTCTGTCGTAATGGTATCCAATCCCCTCCATCTTAGCAAGTTTTACACTATTCTTTCAAGGATATTAGTTACCCAATGAATTTCCCAACTTCTGCAGAAGAGTTTTTCAAAGCCTAAAAAAAACTTATCCCAAAGCTTGGCTCGGGAATTGGGACTACTCCAGCTTTTCAACTTCTTCCAAAATTTGGGAAAAGACTAGGCCCAAAGGGCTTAAAAAGTCCTGACACAAAAACAGGGGGAACATATGAGACCCTCGGATACTATTTTTCAAGTTAGATCCTGTTGCCGACTGCCCACTTGTTTCAGGCATCATGCTGCCAAGTCTTTTTGAAAAAACGAAGACATCATTTTGGCCATCTGGTCATGTTTTGGCCTCTAAAAAGGGACCCTTTAAACAGTCGCAGAAAACCTCATCTCAGTAAAAAGGCCATTCCGTTTCAATGCCCTTTTTCGATCCTGAAAATTCCTTTGGGGGGTTTATCCAACACCACTCTTGGTTCCTACCTCAAGGGGGGAACATAAAGATCAGTCACCACAGAAAAGACCAGACTAAAAACCTCTTCAGACTGTCTTGAAAAAAGCGAGGCTGAAACCTCCCATCTTCCTACTGTCTCAAATCCAAGTTTGAACCCAGACTTGTCCTTTTTCACAGATGGATCCAGATTGTGGACGATCAAGGATGATTCCATACGGGATTTGCTGGGGTTACCTTGCAAGAAACCGTAAAAGGCTGCTTTTTTACCTTCGAAAATGCCAGCCCAAGAAGGGAACTCTGGGTTTGAAAAAGTTGTAAGCTCGCCAAAGAAAGACCATAAACATATCACTGACTCAGCCTATGCTTTGGCCTGAAGGGGCCCTGCGAGGTTTCCAAACAGCTATTGAAACCCCAACAAGAATCAAAAACCATCAACTCTGATGCAATGCTCCCCAAATTTGCAAGCTCAAGGGCCTTTTTTGAAAACCCTGGAAAATAGAGACGGGGGAAGTAAAGACACCACAAGCAGACTTCTGCAAAGGCCACAGCTCCTTCCCAAGTTTTAGGGGAAGCGGAGTGGCTTTATAGTCTGACCAAGCAGAGAAGAAGAAAAGAAAATGTGAGAAGAAAGAAAGAATTGAGAAGAAAAATGAGAATGTAAAAGAAAGAATGAAATAAAAAGAAGAATGAAATGAAGAAAAAAGAATGAGAATGTAAGAAGAAAGAAGGAGAATGCATAAGAAAAAGGGAGAAGGTGAGAAGAAGGAAAGAAGAAGGGGAAAAAAGTGAGAAGAAGAAAGAAGGAAAAAAGAAGGTGAAAAAGAAAGAAAAGGAAAAAATTTAGAGAGGAACAAAAAGAGAAGAACCAGACAAGATGTTGAACCCGGGTGTTAACCTGTTAAGACTCCAAAAAACCTGAACAAGCCCCAGGGGGAAAAGGGAGGAAATTGGGGGCAGGATACCCAAGTGGTTTGGGGGGGCTGAATTGTTTCTGGGGATAATTGTATACGTTATGAACTACCCCCCAAATGAAAGGAATGATTTCTTCATCCGATTACCCGGAAATTTCCAAATTTCCCCGGCAAGTAGCCAAGCTAAAGTTTTATCCTGAGGGCTGTGCCAACCCAAGGGGCTTTGGGAAAAAATTTTCCTTCCAACGGACCAGATGAAACCCATTTTAAAATTTCCCAAAAGTGGAAAGTACGATGGTGGTGGGATTTTTTCTGGTGGCCGAAGTTACCCATTTTTCCAACATGACCCCCCAGAAAACACTGTGAAGAAACTATTGCGAGTTATTGCAGATTTGGGGATCCCTGAAGGGTTTTTGAATCGATCAAGGACCTGCCTTCACTGCGAAGTAACCAAAAGACAATTGGAAAAGGAAGGGGGGCCTCGGCCGCACACTCCCCCCACCCGTTGAATTCGCAGAAAAGTGAAAAAAAGGAACGCCACTCTGAGAAAAAAATTCAAACAACAAAAAAAACACCCCTGGCCCAAAATCCTACCCATTCACTTTCTGTCAGAAAAAACCCCCAAAACCCACTAGTCCCATCCTCAGGAGTAGTTTTCCGGCCCCCCCCAACAGGGGGGTACATCTAGGAGGTAAACAGTTGAGGCCCCGGGAATGATAGCCTTTTAAAATATGTTTAAAACTGTGTATGAATTGAAACTAAGCTGCCATAGTGTTCTCCTCCATTCCAGATCCAATTCTGATCAAAGTAATTGGTGGACGGTTGTGTGGTGCAAAACCGTCAGAGTTCTTGGGGCTCAATTTGACCATAACCAAGTCTCCTGTGTCCCCCAAAACCCCAATAAAATTTAAGGAAAACCCCCGGGGCTGTTAATAAAAAGTTTGGGTCAATAAGTTATATTTAATTTTTTTCCTTTCATAGTTTTTCTGTTGGATTGGGGGGAAAAAATGCAAGAGGGGCAACCAAGGGGGGGGCCTGATGAATTTAAAGCTAGGGACCAGGTCAAAGGGGTTTTTCACTTAAACGCCCCGAACAATACAAAAAAAATGCGGGGGGAAAATTTTACTTTTATGATCAATAAGGTTTTTAAAAATTACAACCCCGGATGCCTTTAAAAGGTATAGCTAACAATTAAGCGCCACCTCCATCATGAAATCTCCAAATCATTGAGGGTTTTGAGATTGTAAAAAATCCATTGATGCCTTGCTGGGACTGCTCGGAGGGGGCACCTGGCGGACGTGGGGAACTCCACCTTTCCACAAAGGCTCTGGGAGGGGGCCCCCGGGGGGCTTGGGGACGCCTTTTGGACAAGCCTGAAAGTGGTTCAGGGTTAAAAAACCTGTTTCCCCCCGCCAAGGGGGGGCCTTTAATTCGAATTTTAGGGGCACAATCACCATAACCCCCCCAAAGGGTGGGTAGGGGTTTAACGATTTTGAATTTTTTGGGGGGGCGCCCCAATTTAATTGGGAAAAAACTCAAAAGCTTTAATATTAAATTTTTTATTTAACACACAATGTTTTTTAAAAAGCTTTTAACCCCTTAATTTTCGAACTATGATATTCTCAAAACTTCCATAAACAAATTCCTTTTTGATTGAAAAGAAAGGGGCAAGGTTCCTCCTTCCCCCCCTATAAGAGATTTGAATGAACTACAGTTGTCATAAAAAATAAATAAAATTTTTCCCCCCCCAAACAATCCCCTTTGTATAAAAATATTTATGGGATTAGTTTATGGGAATGTAATTTTGTATTAAACTTTTAGTTTTTTGGCCCAAGGAAGGGGTCTTTTAAATTTTTTAGTTTTGGGGCCGGCGTTTTTTTTTTTGGAAAGGAAAATTTTAAAATTTTTAGGGTGGGTGTTAACCTGGGGAAAAAAATTTTTTACCTTTTGCTCGCCTTTAAAATTAACAAATTTTTGTGTAGCAAATGGGAAAGAATGTAAATTGGAAATTTTTGAAAAGGATTTTTGCCGTGAAAACTTTTACTTTTTTGAGGTCAATTTTGTAAAGAAATTGCCTTTTGAAAAGTTTATAATAAATGAAATATTGAAAAAATGTTTTAGAAAAAATCTTGTGTTTAAGGCTTTGTGAAAGGGGGGAAAAAGGTAAAAGGATGGGGAGGGAGAAGTTTAAATTTTAAAGGGGGAGAAAAAGTAATTGTAGAAAAAATTTAAAATAGAAAATATTGGGGAAAAAAAGGGGTTAGAAGCCTTTATTATTTGCAAGGGGTTTGTAAAGAATGAGAATAAAAAAAGACAGAGGA
The DNA here is from genome assembly GCA_025379985.1 of Phyllomedusa bahiana. Lineage (NCBI taxonomy): Eukaryota > Metazoa > Chordata > Amphibia > Anura > Hylidae > Phyllomedusa > Phyllomedusa bahiana. Next base: position 49,176 of record JAODAL010024692.1, on the reverse strand, counting down.
AGAAAGAGTTTTTGGTAAACGGAGTGTAAAGTAATACGGAAAAGGCGGTGTTTGGGGGGGCTGTTTAAGGGGCTGAATAAAATATTGGGGAAAGAAAAAAGTGTGGTGCCTGGTGGAAAGTTAAATTTTTGGGGGCAAAATCTTTCTTTTAAAAATTTTTTAAAAATTAAAAATCAATTGAAAAAGGCTTTTTTTATTTTTATATTAAATTTTGATTTGTAGGAGAAAATTTAAGTGGGTTTAATTTTGGGGGGTAAAGGGGGGTTTTTAATTTTTTTGAGGTATTTAAAATTATTTTGGGGTTGTTTTAGGGTGGGTTGTGGGGAAGGCCTTTAGGGGGAAGTTTTTATTTTATTAACCAAAAACCCAAAAACAAAAAAAAAGCAAAAGGGGGATATAACCCTTGTTTAACCCCAAAAATTTTAAAAAACATTATGCTATCCGTTTAAAACCAAAATGAGGTCTCAAGTGCCCTTTTTTATAATTTTTTTAAAAAAAAAGGCAGGTATGATTTATAGGAGGGTTCTTTAAAAAAAAAGGGATACCTGAAAAAGTAAGGGAGGGCTGAAAAGGGGGGGGCAAAAATTACCAATGCCCCGGGCAGCAAAATTTTTCTTTGCTGGGGGTCCTTTAAAATTGATTATACAGATGGAATTAAGCTCAAATCCAGGTAATCTTTTTGCATTTGGGGGGACTCTGGGCTTCCCCAAAATTTTTGTGTTTAAAAAATTTTGGATCCACTTTTTTTTGAAAAACCAATTTATCCACCTCAGAAAACATTTTTCAAGCTTATTTTTGGAATCCAGACGGTTGCTTGGGGACATACTTACTGTTTTTTATAGTCACCTCAAACTTATCATTCTTTCATATCCCTGAAAGTTCTGTATTTTTAACAGTGAATGCACACACATAGACATATTACACTATATGGTGCATGTTGTCTTGGAAATCGAGATAAATTATAAACTGGGTGGTCACACTGTCTGTTTTTGTGTCCACAGCTTCTGCACCTGCCTTATGAATAAAGAAAAGCTTTAACTTCTCTGGGTGACAGGCCCCTGCCCTTCACACAGACAAAACCCAGGCTGAAACAAAGACATGAAAGAGTTCCTAATCAGGGAAGTGATTTTAAATCTGTTCTCTGCCTGCAAGGATTCTTCAGTGAAAATAATCTATTCACCCGCAGTAGTACCATCAGGACAGACATGATAGAGCAAACACATACTATCTGCACACAATATGAATCACACAAACATGCCTCTGTTTTGTCGTGTTTGTGTTTTTGATCCACACATTTTGCACAATTCATACACAGTGGGGATCATTTACGTGTGGACGGCGCTGCTGCAAAGAAAGTGTTCCTCACCAGCACTTCAATAGCTGCCGTTTTATCAATTTTACTGATTATTAGATACTAGTTCATCTAAAAAAAAACTACAATATCACTGAAAAGATAATTTATCATTTATAAATAATAATTGAAGTCAAATAGAGAAACCCATATATTGTATAGACTCATTACAGTATGAATTACAAGGTTTAATGTAATACATTTGAGACCTATAACAAATAAAAAAAAATAGTCCTGGAGAACCCCTTTAAATTTTCAATGATATTCTAATTTTTTGAGATGCACTAGTAGCAATGCATAGGGTTAACTTATGATTAATATAAATACCTAGTAACAGCCGTAATTTTCCCTCTACAAATTATGCAGAGATTCAGTATTGATCGTCTGTTTGTACACTTAAAACAGATCTGTGGCCATTCCTTACGTGTCAGTTTTAATAAATACTCCTATTCCCTGTGAAATAACACTTTCTGAAATTTCTGTGTTGTGTGGTTCCCCTATAACTCCTCTTAGATATGTATTTCTGAATCTGTCAGCTAGGTATTACTAGTTTGGGGTAAGCCCTAAACCCTTCACTCTCTAACGGTCCAGGGGTCTCAAACTGCGGCCCTCCAGCTGTTGGGAAACTACAGCTCCCATCATGCCCACTGTTATAGATTATATAAATGCATGATGGGAGTTGTAGTTTCCCAACAGCTGGAGGGCCGCAGTTTGAGACCCCTGGACCGTTAGAAAGTGAAGGGTTTAGGGCTGACCCCTGCAACCCTTCACATGTGATATAATGACAAGCTAATGGCCTGTTGAACAATATCCTTTTTCAGGTGACAGTCTGAAGGGATATGACATCAGTAAGTCTTTATATTGACACCACTACTACAGTCAGTTGACCATCAGACTATCTGGAAATGTCGGGCCATTGATGCTCAGATGGTGGACTGACTCTGCTGGAGCAGTAATTTACAGCTTGTTGCCCCTTGATTTCTGTGTGGGTCTGGTTTTACATTGAGTTCTTAGTCTGTTTCTTCCTATGTTCCTTGGTCTCTGTCTTTGTCTGTGGCCAGGCCTCTGTTTATGTCTGCTCTTGGGCCTCCGCTTATGTCTGTCAGCCTCCTCGTTTTGTACCTTGCATGATTCTGTTTGCCTTGTCTGCCCATCTGGGTCCTGTTTCTGTTTGGTGTCTCTCATTGGCGCTTCTGCTGGTGACTGCTCCGAGGTTGCACCTGGCGACCACAGTTCCCCTCTTCTGCCTATGAAACTGGTGTTCTCTTCTGGCTACTTCCTGCTCTCTGGACTATCCATGAGTGGGGTGTTCACCCCAGCTTGCCCTACCTATTGTCGGCATATAGATAGGGTTCCCCTTTTTCTGTTGCATACAACTATTTATATTCTCAGCACTGAGCTGAGCTAGGACCAGAAGTCCACTGAACTCTCCCTCAACACAACTGCTGCAATGCTTCCTATTTAACTTTGTGACTTGGCCCCTCTCCTGTCAGCTCTCTGATTGTCTGCCTAACCCGGTTTTATTGTCTCTCTAGCAACTCTTGCTCTCTCTCCCTACTGCTAGAATATTAACCCCTTTTTCTAGTGACTCATCACCTCCATACATAAACATCATAATGATATGTACAGTTGAAACCAGAAGTTTACATACACTATATAAAAAGACACATATGCATGTTTTTCTCACTATCTGACATGAAATCCTGTTTTAGGTCAATTAGGATTACCAAAATGTAAATGTCAGAATAATGATAAATAGAGAATTTTTAAAGTAATTTATTTTTTTGCAAAGTCAAAAGTTTACATACATTTCATTAGTATTTGGTAGCATTGCCCTTAAACTGTATGACTTGGGTCAAATGTTTTGGACATCCTTCCACAAGCTTCTCACAATAGTTGGTAGGCATTTTGACCCGTTCCTCCTGACAGAACTGGTGTAACTGAGCCATGTTTGTAGGTCGCATTGCCCGCACCTGCCTTTTCAGCTTTGTCTGTAAATTTTCAATAATATTGAGATCAGGGCTTTGTGATGGCCACTCAAAAACATTTACTTGGTTATCCTTAAGCCACTTTGTAACCAGTTTGGCAGTATGCTCTGGGTCCTTATCCATTTGGAAGATCCATTTCCGCCCAAGCTTTAACTTCCTGGCTGATGTCTTGAGATGTTGCCTCAGTATTGCCACATAATCTTCTTTCCTCATGATGCCATCTATTTTGTGAAGTGCACCAGTCCCTCATGCAGCAAAACAACCTCACAACATAATGCTGCCACCCAGTTGGGATGATGTTCTTAGGCTTCCAAGCTTCTTCCTTCTTCCTTCAAACATAGCAATGGTCATTATGGCCAAACAGTTCATTTTTAGTTTCGTCAGGCCATAGGACATGTCTCCAGAAATGTAGGTCTTTGTTCCTGTGTGCATTTGCAAACATGAATTTGGCATTTATATGTTTCTTTTGGAGTAATGGCTTTTTTCCTGGCAGAGTAGCCTTTCAGCCCATGTTAATACAGTTTTCGTAAACTGAGGACACTGAGCCACTATAATAGTCGCATATTGTTTGTCAATATGTGAAAAGAATAATTTTTATGGCAGTGTCCTTTTTAAGAACAGTTCAGCAAACCCAAATGTGTAAGAGGCCGTGAAGCAAAAATTGCTAACCAAGTTGCACTGACAGAAAAAGGCTTACATTTTGACAGTAGTATCGAAATTGGACCTCCACTGATTGGGAAAGCAATGCCTTCTCTGATTCACATCTTCTGCTTTATCAAACGGATGGATATTGGTGTGTCTGATCAGAAACATCAGAGAACAAACACCCTGCCACAAACACCTGTTGGGGAATAACAACCTACAAAAATTGGGTTAATATATATATATAATATATTAATATATATATTATATATATAATATTATATATATATATATATATATATATTATATAGATAGATAGATAGATAGATAGATAGATAGATATACTGCCCCTTTTTTATTTTACTACAATTCAAGTAGTACTGCTCTTGTTCTTTCAGATGTCCTTGCTACCTTCATTCTTATATGTACTAAATAAATTACTTTGTTGCTACTATCTTGACAGTTTGCAAACTGGTGGTGGCAGCATTATGGTCTGGGAAACATTCTGTAGCATTCTATGAGTTCACTCATCCATGTGAAAGGCACTCTCAAACGATTATGATATGAATCCATCCTTGCAGATCATGTATACCCATACATCCTGATTGACTTCCCTGTGGCAGATGAGATATTGCAGCAAGACAATGCGACATATCACACGACTACGGTAGAAATGTCCAACATTGGTTGCAAGAACATGACCAAGACTTCTATGTACAAACCTGGCCCTCTAATTCTCCAGACTTGAATCCAATTGAGCGTCTGAGTCCAATTGAGCATTGCTGATTTGCTTCCCTGATACAAAGCATTCTGATGACATCACTTGCTTGGGTAAACCATCTGGATTATGTAAAATAAAACATGATTCATCAAAACAGGCACCTTCTTCCACTGCTCTATGGTTCAGTTGTGACATCCACATGCCATTGTAAGCACTTTTGGTAGTGGACAGGGAACAGCACAGGTACTCTGATCTAATGTCAGACTGGGGTGCCTGAGACCAACCAATGAAGTTGATTCTCAGGGCCCACCAGTAGAGTGGGACCATCTGGAGTGTCGTTTTGGGTCTATGGATCGTTCCCCACACACTCTATAGCAGCTGTGAAATGCTCTACAGTCAGCATAGCTCCAGATACCTGTGACAACCTGCCAGAAACATATCACTCTCAGCCCATCTAGTTGCTGTCCATGCTGCACATGGTGGTTACTCTGGATATAAACTGGTGGTCATAATAATGTGACTTGACTGTGTATATCAAAACAAAAAACATATTAATCAAACTTGTGGGTTTTGGTCGAGTATATAAGTGCAGTGATAATCCTGTAAAAACACTACAAGGGTCGTACTTACAGCTCAATGGCTGGAATAGACTGAACCCAGTAGCAGGCAACTCTGGCCCATATGCTACCTGGGAAAAACAAACAGGTGCAACTAAATGCTGAGAAGCACCTCACACACCCTAACACTATAGGAACATTTAGATGATAAAAAATGCACATTAACTTAATACCTGTCCACACCAGCATCCAGAAAAGCCACAGTATAATGCATGGGGAGATTGCACAAATGCAAAAATACCAATAGAACAACCACTCACATGCCCTCCATGCATGAGGGGGTGGTTGCTGGTACTACAATTGCATATAAATAAGGCGATACGGAACGGTGCCATTAATACAGATACGTGTGGTACACCATGCTGACTTACAACCTATTAGTGACACCCATACTATTAGATTAGGTGGGCTGCCCAGCACTTTCTGGGTGTTCAACACAAAGTAGAGACACCCTCTGCTCCCCAGCATTCTGGGCAGATGAAAAATGACATACTGGAAAAATGTTAAATATGAGGTATTAATTGATCCAGGGGCCCCGGAATGCAAGCTCGCAACCGATGACAACTGTCCTCATGTCTTGCAAGTCCCTTCACTAGCAATTTACAGAAAAAACACATCAAAAGGACATACAACCAAAAACATTTAAGGTGAATTTTAATTTAAGTAGCAGGCAACTCTGGCCCATATGCTACCTGGGAAAAACAAACAGGTGCAGCTAATTATTGAGCAGCAGCTCACATACCCCACCACTAGGGGAACAGTTAGATGATAAAAAACTGCACATTAACTAAATACTTGTTCACACCAGCATGCAGAAAAGCCACAGTATAATGCATGGGGAGATTGCACAAATGCAAAAATACCAATAGAACAACCACTGTAACACAATTCCCGGCTTCCACGCACTGATAGCAGATTTCAAGATTTTATACACAACACAAACACATTTGCTTTTCTTTTATATAAACCTTATTTATAAAAAAAAAGTTTAGAATTTTTGTCAGAAATAAAAGAATGTATCATAGTCACAGACTGCTGTTGAAGGAGGTGTTAAACCTAATTTCTTCTTGACAAGATGAATGTCTTAAGGTTAAGGAACTCTTATAATCCCTGGGCTAGAAGCAAAAGCTGTAGATACACTGCTAAAGTCTTTGCTTGCTGACTTGTATCTCACCAAAGTCTATAGAAAAGTCTAGAGACCAATTACAAATCACTGTTCTGATTCTTTTAATCCCTTTATTTCCATCCCTGATCAAAACAAAGACTTTTGGTTTCACATGAATAACTATACTGGAAGAAACCCACTGAAAGGTTAGATGTCTACCACCTAATAGAGAGGATTTCTCTATATAACAATGAAGCATGTATGCAAATACTGGCTAATCCTCTTGCAGCGCATTCTATGAAGGAAACAGAGTAGACTAGATTAAGTGCTTCCTAACAACACATATGCCACAATCAATGCTAAAACCATTCTGCCAGATGCAGCTGCCTGATGACAAAGAAGAAAAAGATAGATCATGACAACTAATTATACAATGTTAAATTCAAGTAAGTGTATGTTGTTATATAAAGCATAATATTTGTACAGCAAATACAATGATCAGCCATAAGAATAAAACCTCCTGCCTGATATTGTGTAGGTCCCCGCTGTGGTCAGACCAACCTAGACATGAACTCCACAAGATCTCGAAAGATGTCCTGTAGTATCTGGCGCCAAAACACTAACAGGAGATCATGTACATTACCAAGTGGGTCATCCATGGATCAAACTTGTTGTTCCAGCATTTTCAATAGATGGCCGATCAAATTGAGATCTGGAGAGTGCAGAGAGAAGTTAACACCTTTCGCATAGTGCTTTCTCCTGAAAGATGCTACTGCTATTAGGTAATACCACTGTTTTGAAGAGGAGTATTTGGTCTGAAACAATATTTAGGTAGGTGGTATGTGTGTTAAAGTGACATCTACATGAATACTAGGACCCATGGTGTCCCCGCAGAACACTGCCCAAAGTATCACATCGTCATTGCCGATTTGCTTCCCTGATACAAAGCATTCTGATGACATAATTTCCTCAGGTAAACCATCTGGATTATGTAAAAAAAAACATGATTCATCAAAACAGGCACCTTCTTCCACTGCTCTATGGTTCAGTTGTGACACCCACATGGCATTGTAAAAACTTTTGCTAGTGGACTGGGGAGAGCACAGGTACCTTGATCTAATGTCAGACTGGGGTGCCTGAGGCCATTCAGTGAAGTTGATTCTGACTGCCCACCAGTACAGTGGACTCTTAGGACCCACAAGTAGAGTTGATTCTTGGCGCCCACCAGTAGAGATGCTTCTTGGGGCCCACCAGTAGAGTTGATTCTTGGAGTCCACCAGTAGAGTTGATTCTTGGGGCCCACCAGTAGAGTTGATTCTAGCAGTCCACCAGTAGAGTTGATTCTTGGGGCCCACCAGTAAAGTTGATTCTTGGAGGCAACCAGCAGAGTTGATTCTCGAGGCCCATCAGTGGAGTTAATTTTTAGGGCCTATCAGTGAAGTTGATTCTTAAGGTCCACCCTATCAACTGTACATGACAGCACATTATTTTTTAGCATTCTGTCTCTCTTTCTCTATATTTCTTCCTTAAAAGCAGCCCCAGGCCTGCCATGCCCAAGGATCCACCATGTTTTGGTGCTCACGTAGCCCACTGGAGGTTCCCCTATTGTAATAATAATAGTCTTTATTTATATAGCACCAACATATTCTGCAGCGCTTTAAAATTTAAAGGGTATAAGTACAGACAAACTGTGGGCCAGCCTGAGCCTGTCACACTGTGTGACACCTTTATTTGATAAAAAGCATTACGTTTTTGGCAAGTTATTTCACAGTAGTAGATCAGAACAGACTGGCTAGTCCTTTATCCCCAAGCACAACAATGAGAATTGGGTGCCCATGACTTGGTAGGTACTAACCAGAGACACCCAAAAAACCTGCAATTTTGAAGAAGCTTCGACCTGGTAATCTAGCTATTACCTTTAACCGTTTTTGTAGTCACTCAGATCCATAGACTTGCCTGTTTTAGCTGCTTTCAACACATCAATTTTGATAACTGACGGGACATGTTTATGTCTTACTAATAGACAGGTGCCATTGTCATGATATAATCAATATTCACTTCAACTGCCAGTGGTTTATATAGCTGATCAGTGTAGATGTCTCTGTAGAACCAGAGTGATTGGAAGGCCCTAAAGGTCAACCTGAACTATAGGTGACTCATTAAATTCAGTATATGGTAACATTTCAAGAGCACATTTTAGTGGTAGATCTTTTAGTAATGATAGGGTGGCAGCAGATAATCAACAACAGATCTGTCAAATGACTATAGCCATAGCAGACATAGCAGCTGCTATCGGCCCCAGAGGTTACGGGGCCCCAATCAGATCCAAGAAGGTTATAGTTTTTGTTTGAAACAAGAAGTGGGGGGCCTTCTGCTATCCTGCACTACTATGTGGGGTCTTTGATATATGACAGTATTTTTTGTTTCATTAATGATTGCTACTTTTTCTGCTGTTTTAGTTTTCTATCATTAGGTGAAGACGGCCCCATCTTATTTTGCTATAGGGCCCTGTGATTTCTAGTTATGCCCCTAAGTTGTTGGTTTTATAGCCCTGGCATGCTTGCCAATCTTTCAAAACTGTCTTCAAGGGCATTCACGCACAACTGATTTTTTTTTTTATAAGTTGCGCTTCTTTTTACAGACCACAACCTAATTTTTCCCCAGCATAGTTCCTACTCACATTCATAAAACATAAATGCCACTTTCTGAAATCATTTTTTTTATCATGATATTCTATGATATTCTACGAGCCATAACTCTTGTTTTATATTTCTATTGATGAAGCTGTGTTAGGGCTTTTTTGTATAATAAATTGACCTTTTCATTGGCATTATGTTGGGGTACAAGAGAGATAGAGTTTTAGATCACTTTTTATTCCATTTATGTGAGGCTGTCATATGAGATTATTTTGCAGGGGTGCCTATGGTTGACAGCAGGAGCTACCTCCTTTAATCAACCACCTATATTGACTGTGACCTCTAGGAATTTAAGTGGCTGGGTTTGTAGGTAGCTCCTATCCTGGCCATTGCATCAGGAGGCAAGCTATACCTTACAGTTGGCTCCTGCTGTATGTGGTGGTGCACAATTTCTGTTTTTGCACCATGCAAATGCCATTTACCGTGCCTAGGAAATTTGCCAACTCTTAAAGGATTCTATGGGGACTTCCTTGTAAAACCAATCATATACTTATATTAGCTGCTGGTTGAGCTCTAATTCAAGAGAAAAAGAGACTTGAAGTGTTTGAAAGAGGCTTATCCCCTCTCCCTATGGGAGTAAGCATGCGTACTTAATTTAGGCAAGTCTACATGTTTATTAGGGTTTTCAGGTGCAATAGCTGACACCTGCACCCAATGTATGTATATTATTGGTTCACATTGATAAATTTCCTAGGAACCTTAAATGGCACATGCATGGTGCCAGCACAGAAGTTGTTTCCCACCATATACAGTGGGTACGGAACGTATTCCGCCCCTTTAAATTTTTCACTCTTTGTTTCATTGCAGGCATTTGGTAAGATCAATAAAGTTCATTTTTTTGCGCATTAATTTGCACTCTGCACCCCCCCCCATCTTGAAAGAAAAAAACCAGAAATGTAAAAACTGAAATATCACATGGTCATAAGTATTCAGACCCTTTGCTGTGACACTCATATTTAACTCACATGCTGTCCGTTCCTTCTGATCCTCCTTGGGATGGTTATACTCCTTCATTGGAGTCCAGCTGTGTTTAATTAAACTGACTGGACTTGGTTAGGAAAGGCACACACCTGTCTATATAAGACCTCACAGCTCACATCGCATGTCAGAGCACATGAGAATCATGAGGTCTAAGGAACTGCCCAAGGAGCTCAGAGACAGAACTGTGGAAAAGCACAGATCTGGACAAGGTTACAAAAGAATTTCTGCAGCACTCATAGTTCCTAAAAGCACAGTGGCCTCCATAATCCTTAAATGGAAGAAGTTTGAGCCGACTACAACTCTTCCTCGACCTGGCTGTCTAGCCAAACTAAGCAATCGTGGGAGAAGAGCCTTGGTGTGAAAGGTAAAGAAGAACCCCAAGATCACTGTGGCTGAGCTCCAGAGATGCAGTAGGGAGATGGGAGAAAGTTCCACAAAGTCAACTATCACTGCAGCCCTCCACCGGTCGGGGCTTTATGGCAGAGTGTGGCCGACGGAAGCCTCTCCTCAGTGCAAGACGTATGAAAGCCACATACAGTTTGCAAAAAAACACATGAAGGACTCCCAGGCTATGAGAAATAAGATTCTCTGGTCTGATGAGATGAAGATTGAACTTTTTGGTGTTAATTCTAAGCAGTTTGTGTGGAGAAAACCAGGCCCTGTTCATCACCTGCCCAATACAATCCCAACAATGAAACATGGTGGTTGCAGCAGCATGCTATGGGAATGTTTTTCAGCTGCAGGGACAGGATGACTGGTTGTAATTGAAGGAAAGATGAATGCGGCCAAGTACAGAAATATCCTGGATGAAAACCTCTTCCGGACGCTCTGGACCTCAGACTGGGCCGAAGGTTCATCTTCCAACAAGACAATGACTCTAGGCACACAGCTAAAATAACAAAGAAGTAGCTTCAGAACAACTCTGTGACCATTCTTGACTGGCCAGCCAGAGCCCTGACCTAAACCCAATTGAGCATCTCGGGAGAGGCTTGAAAATGGCTGTCCACCAACGCTCACCATCCAACCTGAGGAAACTGGAGAGGATCTGCAAGGAAGAATGGCAGAGGATCCCCAAATCCAGGTGTGAAAAACTTGTTGCATCATTCCCAAGAAGATTCATAACTGTATTAGCTCAAAAGGGCTTCTACTCAATACTGAGCAAAGGATCTGAATACTTAAGACCCTGTGATTTTTCGGTTTTCCTGTTTAATAACTTTGCAAAAATATCTGCATTTCTGTTTTTTTCCTTTCAAGATGGGGGGGGGGGGGTTGCAGAGGGTGCATTAATCAGCAATAAAATGAACTTTTTTGATCTTACCAAATGGCTGCAACGAAACAAAGAGTGAAAAAGTTAAAGGGGTCTGAATACTTTCCAGCCCCACTGTACAGCGGGAGAAAACTACAAGGTACAGCTTTCCTCCTAATGCATTAGCCGGGATTAAAGCAAGCTCCACACACTGAAAGTACCTTTACATTGCCTTGGAAATTTGCCAACTCTTGCCAACAGGGAGTGGTGTGAGGATTTCCCGTCTTGTGGGAGCTCAGGAGTCCATGCAAGCACACTGTACCACCACCCCGCTGCAGCCAATGGCTGCGAGTTTACACCGCCTTTAGGTGGCAGCTGTGGCCCTTGAACATTCTAATAAACATGCAGACATGCAAAAATTAACTATGCATGCTTACTTCCATAAGAAGAGCCTCAAGGTATATAGAAATATTGAAAATGCATTACTGCTAAGGAAAATATGAAAACCTGGGACTCTTAGTTTACAGTATTTGATCAAAGATTGTATTAAGCTCACCTCCAAAACGTCAAGGGGATCAGAGCAGGTGAGTCCCTACACTAAATATGTTTCCTCACTAGGCGTCAATCCAGACTGCAACTTCAGGGAATGGTAGGAACTAGCAACTGGATCATCCTGCACTGGTTAAAGAGAGGCAGCTGAGTGCAGCAAGCCAATGAGATTGCCAATCTCAAATGAACTACAAAACATAATGAAGCTGTGCACATCTAAAATATATTCTGAAAAACTCAAGCATAGGTGCACACTAAAAAGGCAATAGCATATATCTAACAAATATCAGTGGCACTGCTCTGGGATCCCCTTGACGTTTTGGGAGGTGAGCTTAATACAATCTTTGATCAAATACTGTAAACTAAGAGTCCCAGGTTTTCATATTTTCCTTAGCAGTAATGCATTTTCAATATTTCTATATACCTTGAGGTTTTACTTAGTCTTTAGTGTGCCACTGATATTTGTTCGATATATGCTATTGCCTTTTTTAGTGTGCACCTATGCTTGCGTTTTTCAGAATATATTTTAGATGTGCACAGCTTCATTATGTTTTGTAGTTCATTTGAGATTGGCAATCTCATTGGCTTGCTGCACTCAGCTGCCTCTCTTTAACCAGTGCAGGATGATCCAGTTGCTAGTTCCTACCATTCCCTGAAGTTGCAGTCTGGATTGACGCCTAGTGAGGAAACATATTTAGTGTAGGGACTCACCTGCTCTGGGATCCCCTTGACGTTTTGGGAGGTGAGCTTAATACAATCTTTGATCAAATACTGTAAACTAAGAGTCCCAGGTTTTCATATTTTCCTTAGCAGTAATGCATTTTCAATATTTCTATATACCTTGAGGTTTTACTTAGTCTTTAGTGTGCCACTGATATTTGTTAGATATATGCTATTGCCTTTTTAGTGTGCACCTATGCTTGCGTTTTTCAGAATATATTTTAGATGTGCACAGCTTCATTATGTTTTGTATTCCATAAGAAGAGGGGATAAGCCTTTTTCAACACTTCAAGTATCTATTTTCTCTTGGTGAAACAATGGTTTAGGCATGTCGAAGTCCAGGCATTGAGGAACGTTAGCTATCTCCATATATATTTATATATTGTTTATGGTCAGCAAAGACTAGATTCATATAACTGGCATGTAACAATACTGCTAATTTTACGTTCACTAAAGCAAAAATTTGATTTTAATAAAGAAAAAATGATGTATAGACTGTTTTCTAGAGCATTCTTCTAATGTAAAATCAAAAGGTTGCAGCCATACTGAGCCTAATGATCTTTCAGCCATATCCTGCATTAGGGTTAGTATTCATCAATACAACTTCTAGGGAAGTGGGATGAAAGTAGCTACTCTAGACAATTTTGTCTGAATAGAAAAATTGTTGATATAAAGTTAGCGAACAGACGAAAAGACAACATCCCCCTATATTATCAATATAAAAGTGAACTTTACCAGCATAGGCTATGGAAATGATAGAAGAGGAAATACAAAATGCGGTAAAAAGTAAAAATAGCAATGCAAAGGGCTTTTCTGGCTGTTCAAACCCTTCTCAGAAAGAAGCCATTTTTCTCTTACGTCCAGTAATCAGCTGGTACTACCAGAGAAACTGTTGAAGGACATTCATGCTGCAGTGGCTGCTGAAGGTGAAATATAATATTACAGGGCACAAATTCAAATGATTTAGCTTCCATCTAGTCCAAGTCAAGTCAGAATCCACTGTATGCAGTGCGCTCTACTCTGGCTAAGAAGAGGTGGTGAGCAGAACAATCCATACTGTTTTATACATTGCACTTAATAGGTCACATAAATAAGGTTTTTCCATATGGGATAGCCTATTTAAAGGCTATGGGAATCTTTGATTTGGGAAAGATGATATTTTCTTGTTAGTTATTTACACTGTCCCTAAATTTCAGGATGCTATCTACTTTCCTCCATTCATTTTCAATATCCCTCTCAGTTTGCAAGCCGCTCCTAGTTTCAGGATTTTCTTATGTAAAGGAATACATGCAAGATGTGAGGTCTATACATCCAGGATGCTGCTACCTTCACTAGCCCTCATGTATCAGAATAGCTTCACAGCTTTTTCTTTTGCAACCCATAAAAGATTTCTTCTCACTTGACCCACACTGATGCTTAGCAATGTGTGATTGCCACCTTGTCCTGAAGAGTTTGCCTTGGTTGTTCTCCTTTCTTTTTATGCAGATACACTCTTCTCATGTAGGCAGAAATTATTTTCATCTATACTAATCTGATACAGTATAGATTATGTGATCTGCTCTACTTGAAGACTTAGATGCTCTCCCCCCTTTTCACTCTATGATCTGTATTGTAGTCCTCCCCCTTTTTCACTGACTGCTGCTATCTGTAACACAGAAAAGGGAGAGGGACAGATGAGAGCAGACAAAGCCAGGAGCTGTCAGATGTGTCAGAGGCAGCAGGATAGCTGGCTATGAGAAGGAGTTACACAGATTGTACAACAGCAGAATAGTAGGAAATTAATAATGAAGACTGCTTAGAAAGCTGCATAATTTTGCATCTAGGACGCTAATCACGTACGTAAAATATTGATGCAGAGTTCCCCATAGCCTTTTTAGCTAATTTTACCAGTGCCAGATATCCATTCAGTACTACTAGCTTAATACAACAAGGGGTAAAGTTGTAGCTTAAACAGAGCATCTTAACATTAGGGGCGACATGTATGAAGCTCGTCGCGTTGGAGCGCACGTTTTCGCCCGATTTAAAGTGAAAGCTGCGCCTCATGTATGTCGGCGCCCGAGGTGCGCTCATACATGCGGTGTAAAGTCCGCCGCGCCTCACCAGTGTTTGAGGCGCAGTGAGGGACTTAGTTGCAGTGCGGGACTGCGCCTAAGATTCGCTGCCCAAGGAGGTGCGCTCATACATGCGGTGAAAAGTCCACCGCGGCTCGCCAGTGTGTGAGGCGCAGTGCGGGACTTAGGCGCAGTGCGGGTCTGCACCTAATATGTATGCTGATTCGAGACGGGCTGGAAATCAGGGAAAAATCATTAAACATGTTAGTGAATAGCAAAAAGAGTTGTCTTTCAAATGAATGAATGAATAAAGTGAAAAATCAAAGCTGTCGAAAAGCGATTAAATGTAGTGAAAAAGTGGATCATTAAAAATTAAAGTGAAAATATATAAGATCACTCAAGAAATAAATCTCAGCTTTCAGCTCCGTGAGGCATGGAGTATGAATTAAAAAAACGTTTTTATTAGGTTTAAAACATTCTCTGAAAAAGAGCTCAAACCTTCTAAAAAAATACATAAATAAAATCACTAACAAAAAATCAAGAACGGCGCAACATCAGGAATTGGGGATATTGAAAATGCCGGGAAATACAGTAATTCAAATTCTGTAAGCACTTCTCATTGGTCGGCAGAAACCAGCCAATCAGAATAGGAGTGACAGTGACCCATTATAACCTATGGAGAAGTATTGACCAATCAAATGAAAAGGTGGGACAGTTCAAAATACAGTAAAAAGGCAGAACAGAGCTGATTGGTTGAATTAGCGGGGGCTTGGCTATCCCGGCCAATCAGAGCACAAGCTACTTTGTCCCATTGTAGTCAATGGAGAGATGGGGGCACTGAAATCTCAGCTCCGTGCGGCATGAAGTATTAGTAAATAAATCGTTTTTATTAAGTGTAAAACATTCTCTGTAAAAGAGCTAAAACCTTCTATAAACATACATAAATAAAATAGCAATGCATTTGTCGCCGTCATCGGCGCTACATCAGGAATTGCGATATTAAAAATTGCCGGGAAATACAGTAATTCAAATTCTGTAAGCTCTTCTCATTGGTCGGCAGAAACCAACCAATCAGAATAGGAGCAACAGTGAACCATTATAACCTATGGAGAAGTATTGACCAATCAAATGAAAAGGCGGGACAGTTCAAAATACAGTAAGAAAGTCAGAAAAGAGCTGATTGGTTGAGACCAGGCGGAAGATATGAATCCACCAATCATATGTAGTGCGTCTATTTTGAGTGGAGCAAGAAGGGCGCGATAGAAGGGCGCCCTAAAAGTGGGGCTTGTCCTGCTTAGCCAATCAGCGGGTGAGCTACTTATCTCATAGAGTTCTATAGGAAAAAGAAATGCAGAGCAAGCTCTGTTTGTGATTGGCTAAGTTAAAAGAGGCGCGGTTATTTGGGCCAATGGGAGAGCGAGCGACGCTCTTATGCGTTTTCTAATACAATCTATAATAAAACTGTACATGGCAGAAATCAAATGATAAGACTCACCCGCTCCCCATTCACACATGATATCTTGCAACACTAACGAGTCACATGATGCTTTGGAGGGAAAATGGCAAATTGGGAACAATTTTTACATTTTCACTTAGGGATGTACTCACTTTTGTTGGAAGCGGTTCAGAAATTGATGGCTGTGTACTGTGTTATTTTGAGGGAACACTGAATTCACATTGTTACACAAACTGTACACTGACTACTTTACATTGCATCAAAGTGTCATATCTTCTGTGTTGTCGCACGGAAATATATAATACAATATTTACAAAAATGTAAGGGGTGTATTCACTTTTATGAGATAAATCATAGGTATTTTATACATTTACTTTTTAGCTCCCTTGTTTTAGATTCCTTTTTTATGCAAGTTTCTAAGGTCTGATATATGGCTAAACTCACAGAACAACAAGCTGGATTTTAAATACTGCTGCCTTTACTAGCCCTCATGTATCAGAATAGCTTCACTGCTTTTTTATTTTGCAAACCATAAAAGATTTCTTCTAATTTGACCTACACTGATGCTTAACAGTGTGTGATTACCACCTTGTCCTGAAGAGTTAGCCTTGACTGTTCTCCTTTATTTTTATGCAGATGCACAGCCTGTTTAATTTACACCCTTTAATTTACATGTGGAAAAATTCTACACAAATAATGCTGATAAGACACTTTCCATCAAGGAGGCATCTGATTGGCTTCAAATTTATTCTACAGCAGGATAGCAATTTCAAACATACAGCAAATGTAATTAAGAACTATCTCCATCATAAACAAGAAGTCCTGAAAGTGATGATATTGCCCCACAGGTTCCTAATCTCAACATCTTCCAGTCTGTCTGTGATTGCATGAAGAAGTAGAAGGGTTGTGGAAATCCTCCATCCACAGAAGATTTGTGGTTACTTTTCCAAGATGTTTGGGACAACCTCCCTACTGACTTCCTTCAATATTTCCACAGTACAGTTTACAACTATTTGGTATGGAAGTTACAGAAACAGCAAATCTTTCTAAAGTGTTAAAAACAAATTAATTCTTAAGCCAATTTTGCTATACATTCACAGTGCTGTATCACACATATACAGCAGGGGGATGGTGCATAAAAATACATAAAATCTTTGGTTCAATTGTATTGTGTCAGCTTGTCATTTGGTTGAGATTCTTTCAAATTTTCAGTAGGAATGTTTATGACTTGAGGCTTTGTTAACATCTGTGTGAGACTCTACATAGGGGTTAAAAGCTTATGTTTCTGATACAGTCATTTGATGGGAAAAATAGTGTTGCATGAAACAGAATCCAATGCCTTTCATTGTCAGTCATAGATATCCATCTGTTGCGTGATATATCCAGCACTGTAAAACATAATGCAAGTGTGAACTGAGCTTTATCTGTATGTTTATACCCATGCTTCAATAGGCACATCCATATATTGCAGAATATTACTAGCAACTATGAAATGTAATCTCAGATGTAGCCTGCTTCTACACATCAATTAAGAAAGAAAGAGACAATAAGTAAAATATGGATAGATGGACAGAGGAAAGAAAGAAAAAGAAAGGAAGAAAGAAAGAAAGAAAAAAAGAAAGAAAGAAAGAAAGAAAGAAGGAAGGGAAGAAAGAATGGATGTAAAAAATATAAATAGATACAGAAAAGAGTGAGAAAAGCATGAATGAATGAAAGAAAGAGACAATAAATGAAATATGGATAGATTGACAGAAAAAAGAAAGAAAGATAAATAGATAGAGAAAAGAGAGAGAAAGAAAAGAAAGCAAGAAAGATAAAGAAAGAAGTAAAATAAGAAAGAAATAAAGGAAAGAAGAAAGAAAGAAATGAAACAAAGTAAATATGAAACAAAGAAAGTAACAAAGGAAGTAAAAAAGGAGAAAGAAAAATGTATTTGCCAAGAACAAAGGATAGATTGATAGATATTAGTAAAAAGATAATAGAAAAAGAAATAAAAAGAAAGACAGAAAGAAAGAAATATGGATAGATGGGCAGAAGAAAGAAAGTAAAGAAATTGAGAAATATAAATAGACAGAGAAAAGAGAAAGAGTGAAATGAAAAAAAGATAAGTTTTGCCAACAAGGCAAGACAGACAGTGAGAAAGAAAGATTAGTTTTGCCAAGAAAAAACTAGTTTGATATATAGATATTAGATAATAGATAATATAGAAAGAACAAAAGAAAGAACTAAGTTAAAATAGGAAAGATTAGTTTTGCCAAGAAAGAAAGATTGTAGATATATATTACATAATAGACAGTAGAAAGAAAGAAAGAAAGAAAAGAAAAGAAAGAAAGAAAGAAATAAAGAAAGAAAGAAAGAAAGAAAGAAAGAAGGAAAGAAAGAAAGGTAGATTAGTTTTGCTAGTTATGGTATATCATTTTCTACCAGAATTTTGAATTTATGCAGTTAATTTAATTTTGTTTGTAGTCATTAATTCCCTTTAAGTTGAAGTCTTGAAGGCAAAAGAAGCATCACAGAGGAGGTAATCCTACTTCTTATCAGAAACACAACACATGGGTTGCGGGTGCCCTTGTGTTTGTCTTAATATGAAAAGGAATACCTGAGTAACAGATGAGCAGTAAGATAAGTGATAGGGTAACACAGGCGGCTACTGTCACACCTGCAGAGCTTGTTCTCGAGGAGGAGATCTCATTGATGTGGCTTATATAAACGTTCAGGTCTCAATATGTTTTAATCGTTTGAAAAAGTCTGTTTCTAAATAATGGTCTCTCACAAAGGCTGCAGCCCACAACCCGAGTGTCAAACAAAATTCACGTGCAGTATCTGTCTTTGCAGTCTGTGGTATGATAAGATACTAACCACAATTCATTTTGGTTCGGGCTATTTTTACTTCCATGTACAGTGTTAGGCTAAATCTCCACAGCATCGGACAAAAAGCGGCTGAAAGTCGACCGGGTTTTGTCCGATGCATGACTGCGATTTTGTCACGTTTTGTGCAAAAAACGCGGTTGTTTCCGCTTTTTTTGCCATTGGCCCATACAATTGATTGTATGGTAAAATGCTGAAAAAACTGAAAGCGCTGACGTATTATACAACATGATGTATAATAGTCCAGAGCCAGAAGACAAGCAGAGAAAAAATGACCTGTGTAGACTACAGGTCGTTTTTTCTATTATTGTCTATGGGCTGCCTGTTTCTAGCTATTCAAAGTAATAGGATAACCCCTTGCTGACATGGGACGTAAAGGTAAATACGAGCGGAAGTGTGTTCCCGTAAATTAACGTACCGGTACGTCCTGCAGATCGTGCGGGCTCAAACGCTACATGGGACCAGTGGTATATAACTGCTGGCCTCATGTCACATCACACGCGGCCAGAGTGTGCTCCAGCTGCGGGTGGTTAACCACTTAGCTGACACAATGCCGCTGCCCAGGAGTGTTGTAAGAAACACTTCTAGGCTGTCTGTGACATCAATGCATTGTGGGCATTGCTGGGCATGGTGAGTGATAGTCGCCATGGAGACCAGTATACAGTAGCAATGATGTGTATTGATCTCTATTGTATCAGTGATCTGAGGATCACTAATACAATTCCCTTATGAGGAACAGTGAAAAAAGGGAAAAAGCAAAAAAAAAAAAGTAAAACACAAATATGAAAAATAAAATAAAACATATACACCTCCCTTTTCTCTATTACAAATGCCAATCAACCCCCCAAAAAATCCAAAATAAATAAAATACACATATTTGGTATCTCTATGTGTGTAATGAACTACTCTATAAATCTGTCTTGTTAATTAACCCACATGGTGAACGTCGTAAAAAAAAATGACAGAATTGCGATTTTTGTTCATCTTGCAACACATTAAATGGAATAAAAAGCGATCAAAAACTCATATGAACACCAAAGTGGTGCCAAGTGAAGCGACAGTTTATCCCATGAAAAAAAACCTTACACAGCTCTGTATTCAGAAAAGTAAAAAAGTTTAAGGATTCTTTGTAAAAATTAAACATTTTCAGCTAAAACTGCAGATTGTTGGAAAGAAAATAATTTTTTTCCATTTTCACCGTCTAACACTAAAATAATTTGTGAAATACCTGTGCGGTCGATATACTCTCTGCACCCCTGGATATATTCCTTAAAGGTTTTTTTTCCAATACGGGGTCTTTTTAGGGGAGTTTATTAAGTTTTAGCACTTTAGGGTGTTCGTAAACCTGTAATGGTGCCTAAATAAAATCGTATTGTAAATGAGACCTCAAAGTCCAGTAAGTGCACCTATTACTCTGAGGCCTGTGGTTGAGTTCTAATTTCTGTGAAACAACTAATGGGTTAACAAACTTCCTAAACACTGATGTAAATACTTTAAGTGGTGTAGTTTCTTAGATGGAGTAATTTATGGAGGTATCTAACATACAGGCCCCTCAAAATCCCATCAGAACTGGACTGGCTTCTAAAAAAATAACTATTGCAAATTTTCTTGAAAATGTGAAAAATTACTATTAAATTTCTAAACCCCCTTATGTCGTAAAAAAGACATTTAAAAAATGATGCAAACCTACAGTAGACATATGGCAGATGCCAGTTATAAACTATTTTGTATGGAATAACTGTCTTACACGCGGAAATTTTTGAAGTTTGAAAATGGCAAATTTTTCAACATTTTTATGATATTTTGATATTTTCACAAATAAACAAGGATTGTTTGGACCAAAATGTCTTACTAACTTAAAGCACAATGTGTCACAAGAAAACAATCTCTGAATCACATGGATAGGTAAAAGTGTCAAAAAGTTATTCTTGCATAAAGGGACACATGTATGAAAACTTAGTAACCTATGGGCAAAAAAGTGAGTTTTAGACCTAAACAGTTTTCATAAATGTGGCCCAAAGTGTCACATGTCAGATTTATAAAATCGGGCTCTATCAGGAAGGTCAAAACTGGCTGTGGTGCTAAGGGGTTAATCAGTTGTGAGGTGGACGGGTCTAGCCTCAGGGCATGAATTAAACTGACTCTTTTCTTGCAGAACAGACTGAAAATTGTCAGCTTTGAGCTTTAAATGCTCTGAAACTACAGTGTCTTACAGAATAAGGGACACAGCACTGGAAACAGCAGGTCTGTCACTAGCTTGTGCTGCCCTCAGCAAGGGAGCATAATCTATGTAACAGATTCTCTTTAAAGTGAACCTGTCAGGTGATTTATGCTACCCTATCTAAGAGCAGGATGTCATAGAGGGAAAGAAGCCTAACTCCTTACTCCTGCTTACCCCACTCACAAACAGTGAATAACAGACAGTTTGCTCAAAACACTTAATACATAAAAAGCTGTCAACCACTGCATGTGGGTGGAGAAATCAGGACATCTCCCAATGCTTAATGAGTCTGGTCAGGATTGTTGCATCTGTTTTTTTTACCAGGAAACCCATATATCACAGAGCTCAGCTTCTCTCCTTTATCATATAACCCTATATATCACAGAGCTCAGCTTCTCTCCTTTATCATATAACCCTATATATCACAGAGCTCAGCTCCTCTCCTCTATCATATAACCCTATATATCACAGAGCAGGCCCGGACTGCCCATAGGGCAAACAGGGCATTTACCCGGTGGGCTGCTGGGGTCCAAGCCGCAGCGACGGCTCGGAGAACCTGCCGAGGGGGCCGGTGTTTCCCCCTGGCGGGCCCCGAGTGCCTGCGCATGGCGCACGTACAGGGGCCTCAATGATCGCATATGCGACCGGACCCCTGGCCAGGGGGCCGACAGGCCCTTCTCGCCACACGGCTGCATGGCCGGGTCACACACCCAGGCGTGCAGCCCTCACGGCCGCCACCTGCACCGCGCGGTGCAAACAGTGGCCAAGGCAGAACAGCCGGGATTTTCTGATCCCGGCCGTTCAGCTCCCAGGAGGCCGAGCAGCAGGCGCGCTATGTGATGACATCATCGCGCGTCTGTTGTACGGCCTGCACTCGGGTGAGAGCGGCCGCCCCAGAGCAGGAGAAGAGGAGACAACGCAGGTAAGTATAATTATTATTATTATTTTTAAAACTAATTACTGGCCCTGCCTACCTAAGAACTGGCCCTGCCTGCCTAATTACTGGCCCTGCCTGCCTAAGAACTAGCCCTGCCTGCCTAAGAACTAGCCCTGCCTGCCTAATTACTGGCCCTGCCTGCCTAAGAACTAGCCCTGCCTGCCTAAGAACTAGCCCTGCCTGCCTAATTACTGGCCCTGCCTGCCTAAGAACTAGCCCTGCTTGCCTAAGAACTAGCCCTACCTGCCTAAGAACTAGCCCTGCCTGCCTAAGAACTAGCCCTACCTGCCTAAGAACTAGCCCTACCTGCCTAAGAACTAGCCCTGCCTGCCTAAGAACTAGCCCTACCTGCCTAAGACCTAGCCCTGTCTGCCTAATTACTGGCACTGCCTGCCTAAGAACTAGCCCTACCTGCCTAAGAACTAGCCCTGCCTGCCTAAGAACTAGTCCTGCCTGCCTAACAAATAGCCCTGCCTGCCTAGGAACTATCCCTGCCTGCCTAATTACTGGCCCTGCCTGCCTAAGAACTAGCTCTACCTGCCTAAGAACTGGCCCTGCCTGCCTAAGAACTCGCCCGGCCTGGCTTATTACTGGCCCTGCCTGCCTAAGAACTAGCCCTACCTGCCTAAGAACTAGCCCTGCCTGCCTAAGAACTAGCCCTGCCTGCCTAATTATTGGCCCTGCCTGCCTAAGAACTAGCCCTGCCTGCCTAAGAACTAGCCCTACCTGCCTAATTACTGACCCTGCCTGCCTAAGAACTAGCCCTACCTGCCTAATAAATGACCCTGCCTGCCTAAGAACTAGCCCTACCTGCCTAAGAACTAGCCATACCTGCCTAAGAACTAGCCCTGCCTGGCTACAAACTAGCCCTGCCTGGCTTATTACTGGCCCTGCCTGCCTAAGAAGTAGCCCTACTAGCCTAAGAACTAGCCCTGCCTGCCTAATTATTGGCCCTGCCTGCCTAAGAACTAGCCCTACCTGCCTAATTACTGACCTTGCCTGCCTAAGAAATATCCCAACCTGCCTAAGAACTATCCCGACCAGCCTAAGAACTAGCACTGACATCATAAAAACTAGCCCAGCCTGCCTAATAACTAGCCCTACCTGCCAAAGAACTAGCCTGCCTGCCTAAGTACTTGCCCTGCCTGCCTAAGAACTAGCCCTACCTGCCTGAGAACGAGCTTTATGTGCCTAAGATAGCCCTACCTGCCTAAGAACTGGCCCTGCCTGCCTAAGAACTAGCCCTGCCTCCTAATTGCTGGCCCTGCCTGCATGAGAACTAGCCCTACCTGCCTAATTACTGGCCCTGCCTGGCTAATTACTGGCCCCACCTGGCTAAATACGTGGGACAGCCCCAGCTACCTACTTTTGGAGATCTACATACTTACCTGCCTAATAGGGGGGTTGAATACCTAGCTAATGGGGGTCTACCTATTTACATGCCACTTATATGACTTTTTTTCATTTCTAATTTTTAGGATCTAACAAACACTGTTTGGGGTACAATTACTGTGTAGGGCACCAAAAGGGGCACTATTACTATTTGGGCCTCTATGGATGGGGTTTGTACAGAGTTGGGAATTGATAGGAAAGTGCTGGAAAAGAGAGGAGTCTAAGATGTATTTGTGGTAAATTCTACAGGGACGAGTAGTGACCGGGAGAAGAAGACTTCGCATGCTGTATCAGACAGAGAAAAAATGAGAAGGGAACGACTCATCAGGGAAGACATCATGGAGGTTTGGGCCAGATGGAGAAGAAAAGGAGAAGAGAACAACTCCCACAGAGATGATGTCTCCTGTGAGTCCCTACTGTCAGGGGTAATTTTACTTCTGTGATGAATCAGTGCTGTATTCATGTGATGGTGACCTAATTACTGGTGATGTGATTGGGGGGGTTGTATGCTGGTGCTTATGTAGTGTCAGTGTGGGCTTGTCCCGGATTGTAAAGCGCACACCTGACTCTGTGACGAGGGGTTTCTCTGCACCAGTATTTCTTTCTTGCTTGTGTGTAGGGGGCTTTCACACAGAGCGGTTTTGGTGCAATTTTTGATGCGTTTTTTTGTGCAGAAATGTACAGCATTAACTGCTCTGCCTTTCTGCACAAAACCGTACCAAAAACACATAAAAAATGCACCGAAAGTGCTCCGTGTGAAAGCAGCTTTATAGTGTAGTTTATTTTAGAAAGTAGTGAGGTGCGAGAACAAGGGAAATTTTGTAAGCGGATATTGTATGTGGGCTGCTGGGGGCTTAGTGCCAGGGCTGATTTTTATTCCCAGTCCGCCCTGTCACAGAGCTCAGCTCCTCTCCTCTATCATATAACCCTATATATGACAGAGCTCAGCTTCTCTACTCTGTCATATAACCCTATATATCACAGAGCTCAGCTTCTCTCCCTCTATCATATAACCCTATATATCACAGAGCTCAGCTCCTTCCTCTATCATATAACCCTATATATCACAGAGCTCAGCTTCTCTCCCTCTATCATATAACCCTATATATCACAGAGCTCAGCTTCTCGCCCTCTATCATATAACCCTATATATCACAGAGCTCAGCTTCTCTCCTCTACCATATAACCCTATATAACACAGAGCTCAGCTTTTCTTCTCTATCACATCCTGCTCTTAAATAGGGCAGCACAAACCAATGAACAGGTTTCTCTTTAAAGCCTATCCATATGGAATTATATTTTGATCAATTGCATTTGTTTGGCTGTCTAATGCAATCTAATATCCTTCCTAGAAGACAGCTCATCAGTAATACTGATGCAATACTACCTGTAATATGTCTATATTGTATATGTCGTATGTCAATGGCAAAAAATAAAAAAAAATGTCTCTTGAAATTTGGGGATGAAAAATCTAAAACGCCATTGCCTAGAAAAAGTGAGGAATAACGTGAGATACATTTCCTCCCTTGTGATGTGTTTTCTTATGAAATGGTTCACAATTTTCATCAAATATGAATTCTGCTATATGTGATGAATATTTTAAATTAAATCTAATTAGCAATTTAATGTGAAACTACTAATCTCTGTATGCACAATTTATTCAGTTTTGAAGGCAGGTCTGATTGATCAACTTCTTCCGCTAATGGTGAATATAAAGTTAGAGATAGCATTGATATCAGCTAATTATTCTCTCCCATTAAAGGGTTTGTCCGGTTCAGTTTTATTTTTTATTTAATTAAGCTCATTAAGGCCAAAACAGTCTTTATAGGCTTTATTGAATTTATATGTATAACATATACAGTGGAAGAAAAATAGTATTTAGTCAGCCACCAATTGTGCAAGTTCTCCCACTTAAAAAGATGAGAGAGGTCTGTAATTGATATTATAGGAAGACCTCAACTATGAGAGACAAAATGAGGAAACAAATCCCGAAAATCACATTGTCTGATTTGGAAAGAATGTATTTGCAAATTATGGTGGAAAATAAGTATGTGGCCAATAACAAAAGTTCAGCTCAATTCTTTGTTATATATCCTTTGTTGGCAATGACAGAGGTCAAATGTTTTCTGTAAGTCTTCACAAGGTTGACACACACTGTTGCTAGTATGTTGGCCCATTCCTCCATGCAGATCTCCTCTAGAGCAGTGATGTTTTGGGGCCGTCGCTGGGCAACACGGACTTTCAACTCCCTCCAAAGGTTTTCTATGGGTTTGAGATCTGGAGACTGGCTAGGCCACTCCAGGACCATGGAATGATTCTTAAGAAGTCACTTCTTTGTTGCCCTAGTGGTGTGCTTAGAATTATTGTCATGCTGAAAGACCCAGCCACATCTCATCTTCAATTCCATTGCTTATGGAAGGAGGTATGCACTAAAAATCTCATGATACATGGCCCCATTCATTCTTTCATGTACACGGATCAATCGTCCTGGTCCCTTTGCAGAGAAACAGCCCAAAGCATGATGTTGCCACCCCCATGCTTCACAGTAGGTATGGTGTTCTTTGAATGCAACTCAGCATTCTCTCTCCTCCAAACATGATGTTGTGTTTCTACCAAACAGTTCTATTTTGGTTTCATCTGACCAGATGACATTCTCCCAGTACTCTTCTGTATCATCCAAATGAATGAAGGGTTTAGGAGTTTCAGCTCCTTAACATGTGCCACCCTGTTTTTAAAGAGACCAACAGTAATTTGACAAATTAAATAATTGTAAATAAAATATTAATTTCTAATTCTTGGTTGAAAACCCTTTGTTGGCAATGACTGCCTGCAGTCTTGAACTCATGGACATCACCACATGCTACATTTCCTCCATTCTGATGATCTTCCGGGTCTTTACTGCAGCAGTTTCCAGTTGCTATTTGTTTGTGGGCCTTTTTGTCTGAAGTTTAGTCTTTAACAAGTGAAATGTACACTCAATTGGGCTGATATCAGGTGACAGACTTGGCCATTCAAAAATATTCCACTACTTCGCTTTAATAAACTCATGGGTTGCTTTGGCTTTATGTTTTGGGTCATTGTCCATCTGCATTATGAAATGCTGAACAATTAGTTTGGCTGCATTTGGCTGGATGTAAGCACACAGTATGTCTCTAAATACTCTCCAGGATGTAGGCATCTCAATACCCAAATCTACCATAACGAGAAGACAATAAATACAGAGGGTTCACTGCATGGTGAAAGCCACTCATAAACCTCAAAAATAAAAATTGGACTTTGCTAAAAAAAAAAATCTAAAAAAGCCAACACAGTTCTGGAAGAACGTTCTTTGGACAGATGAAGCCAAAATCAACTTCTACTGGAGTGATGAAAAGAAAAAAGTATGGTGAAGGCATGGTACAGCTCATGATCCAAAGCATACCACATCATCTGTAAAACATGGTGATACCTTGAGCAGGCATGGCTGCCAGTGGCACTTGGTCACTAGTGTTTATTAATGATGCAACACAGGACAGAAACGACTGGAGGAATTCTGAGGTATTCAGAGACATACCGTGTGCTCAAATCCAGCCAAATGCAGCCAAACTGATTTGTCGACGTTTCATAATAGAGATGGACAATGACCCTAAACATTAAGCCAAAGCAACCCACAAGTTTATTAAAGCAAAGAATTAGAATATTCTTGAATGGCCAAGTCAGTCACCTGATCTTAACCCAATTGCGCCTGCATTTCACTTGTTTAAGAGTAAACTTCAGACAGAAAGGTCCACAAACAAACAGCAACTGCTGCAGTAAAGGCCTGGCAGAGCATTAAAAAGGAGGAAACACAACGTCTGGTTCATGAGTTGAAGACCTCAGGCAGTCATTGCCAACAAAGGGTTTTCAACCAAGTATTAGAAATTAATATTTTATTTATAATTATTTAATTTGTCCAATTACATTTGGTGCCTTTAAAAACACATGTTAAGGAGTTGAAACTCCTAAACCCTTGATTCAATTTTAATGTGGATACCCTCAAAGGAAAGCTGAAAGTCTGGACTTTATGTCCATTTCCATTATATAACTATGACTTTCAGTAAACAGTTACAAAAAACAAATTTGTGTCAATGTCCAACTATATATGGACCTAACTATATATAGTAGGGGATATAAAGTTTTAAGGTCGTCAGGGCTAGGGCCAAAAGTTGCATTTTGGGCTGTTAGTGTTTTTAAAATACAATTTTATTTTTCAGATGTGCTTTCTTTCATTATTTTGTTTTTCACATTATGTCCCCCATTAAGTTCTTGTCACTTTTTTTGCTGATTTCCCCTGTTACCCCGGTTTATATGTTAGCTGACTTTCCATTCACAGAGCTGGACAATTAGCACATTTCAGAATGACCATGCAGAGTTAGAGTAAGTTCGTGCAGCTGATTTTGGCACTGTTTTCAGATCGTTTCCGTGCCCAAAACAGTGTAAAAAACCCCTCCAAAATGCTCCCAGTTCATTGTCATTGATTCCTATATAAAACAGCATTGGAGTTCACACACGACAAGGTTTTCACGTGTGTTTTAGGCACTTCTTTGGACACTGTTGGAAGTGTCATGTCAATTTGTGAAGCTTTTTCAATGCTGAAAATCCCCATAAGAATCAATGTAGAGCTTCAAAACCTCATCCAAAACCTTGGCACAGCTTTAGCCACATTTTTTGCCACTTTCTTATATGTTTTTTATTACTGTTTTGTGCTGGCTATTAATCTGTATAGGTGTTTCAGGACGAAAATAATGTTGGAGAACCTCATCCAAAACCTCATCATCTGTTTTGACGCTGATTAGGACACAAAAAATTCAATGTCCAAATAAACTGTGTGAACATATGCTAAGGGTATGTTCACACGGCATATTTGCATAAATACGCCCCGCATTATGGTAATTCATAGCATTTAGTGCTATGATTACCTGCCATTTTCCCCACTGTGGAAAGTGAAAATGGATAGGGACCGGAGTGCTTTAGAAGTACACGTAAGCCAGATAGCTAGCCAGCGCGTACTTCTAAAGCAGCAGGTGTATAGCGGCGTGCACAATTAGTGCCGCTATATGCCTGCTATAAATCATCTGAGGTGACGACCACCCGGACGTTTATAGTCAACAACCGGTTGGCATCTAATAAACGGGATTTATACCCAGGGTATACAATCAATATTAGATTGGTAGGGGTCCATTTTTTTGCCAACTGTGACAATCAGCTGTTTGTATTGGCTACAGTGCTCAAGCATCTTTTCTGTGCTCTTAGTCGCATACTTTTCATTGCAGTTATAGTAAATTGGCCCTGTGACCTCTCCTGACATGTCACTTTTAGTAAATCCTTGTGTTCCCTGTGAAATAACTATTAAATAAATCTGTCTGTTATTTCTTGATGGAGAGGTGACAATTGACAACCCAGTTGCCCTGTGCATAATTAATATAGAAACAATGTGAACTTTAGGTGAGATCTATATGGGACTGTTTTTGCAGCATGTGGCTAATTTTTTTTATAAACGCTACTTGATGAATAGGATAGTTGCAAAAATGTATTTAATAATTCTGTTTGGTGTGAACATATTTTATACGTCAGTGATCTAATGATCTAAATACTCATCACAGACGATAAGCAGGTAAGATATGTAGTCTAAATTATTTATGAAAATCTAGATTGGTTTTCTATGGTTCCAGAATTTAGACTTATTAGCAGAATATCTCAGTCTTCAATGCTCAGGGGGAGGGGATGATAATCCCTCTTAGCATTATATTATAGGGCCCACACCAATTATCACTCCACTTCAAACAAAAGGGAAGAAGAAGATCCATCCAGCTACGAGATGTTCAAATTGATGCTTTACTAAATTGCACCATTGCAGCAAATCAAGACCTGATGTGAGACAATGTGAAAAGCATTTAGGGACGATAGCTGTAGAACCACTGCAATACTATATGTGTTTGAAGAGGCATATAATAGCTAGCTATATAATGAAGAAAGGACAAAAAAAAGAAGGAAAGAAAGACAGAAAGTAGGAAAGAAAGAAAGAGAAAGAAAGAAGGAAAGAAAAAGAAAGAAAGAAGGAAAGAAAGTGTTGTCATTGACATCTAGATAGATAGATAGATAGATAGATAGATAGATAGATAGATAGGAGATAGAGCGATAGATAAAACAAAAGAATGAAAAAGAGTGATATGGATGACGGATAAAAAAACAAAAGATAAAAAACACTTTATTTAAATAAATTCTCCTCGAGAACCATTTGATTAAAGAAATGGATCCAACGCAGGCCCGACATAGTCCAATAAATCCAGCACAGTCCAACAGGGAAATCTGCAGAAAAAAACGGACCCTGCAAAAAGCATGACCGTACTAAACCAAATCACTTGCATCCCCTGAAGATAATGCATCATGCCTGCGACTGTCTTTCTGCGGTGCAAGGAAAGGAGTTGGGTCGACACAATATGAGTAAGAGAGTTACAGACCATAGATGTAGAACAATCTCAGTGGGTTAGTCCTCTGTTCCCCATACCCCACTAGGAGACTGTACCTCTAAGTTATGGACTGTAAGCGCAATCCGACCCTTGGGTAATTTGTATAGAGGTGGGAATAGGTAAAGAGGGACTGGAAAAGTGAGGAATCTAAGATATTTCTATGCAAATTCTGCAGGGTCTAGAGGTGGCTGGGAGAAGTCATCATGAGGGTCTCGAACTGGATGGAGAAGTAAATGGAAAGTGAACGATTCAACAGAGAAATGTTAACTGTGAGTCCCTGGATATAACTGTCCTGTAATCACCTATATGTCTGCAGAGCTTGTGTACACTGCTATCTACCACTATATGGTCACTGTATGAAGGTAATATACAGTCTGCAGAGCCTAGGTACACTGGTATCTACCACTATATGGTCAACCTATGCAGTTCAAATAATGTCTGCAGAGACTAGGTACACTGGAATCTACCACTATATGGTAACGGTCTGGAGGTAATATACAGTCTGCAGAGCCTGTGTACAGTGGTATCTACTACTATATGATTACTGTAGGGAAGTAATATACAGTATGCAGAGCCTGTGTACAACTGGTATATACTACCAAATGGTCACTATATGGCGATAATCTTTGTTCAGTAGTAGTATAGGGGCATTATTCAGTAGCTATGTGGTGGTAATTTGTGGTTGTGTTCTGACAGTATAATCAGGACCATATGTAGTAGCATTATTGGTAGTGTTGGTCTTTGTATAGTGAGATTTGTTTGGTAGCAGTATAATGGTGATATGTATAGTGAGGTATTTGCTCCTTGTATTATCTAGTAACTGTCATCTGCACCTCAAGAACATCTCCAAAATCCATACTCACTGTAGAAACAGCTCAAACCCTCATTGTTGCTCTCATTCATTCTCGTCTTGACTACTGCAACTCCCTGCTTATCGGTCTCCCTCTCTGTAAACTCTCCCCTCTCCAATCTGTCCTGAATGTAGCAGTCAGGCTTGTCTTTCTCTCCAGCCGCTATACTGATGCCTCTACCCTGTGTCAGTCACTGCACTGGTTGCCCATCCAGTACAGGATACAGTATAAACTCATAACTCTCACCCATAAAGCTCTCCACAGTGCTGCACCCCCCTACATTTCCTCTCTCATCTCTGTCTACCACCCTGCCCGTGCTCTCCGCTCTGCTGATGATATCAGATTACATGTCTCAGTCATCTGAACCTCCCATGCCCGTCTCAAAGACTTCACACGTGCGGCGCCAATTCTCTGAAACATGCTGCCGTGGACAATCAGGCACACTCGCAACCCTCACAGTTTTAAGGGGGCCCTAAGAACACATCTTCTCAGGCTGGCATATCAAGATCCCTAATTGCTAACCCCCACCTGCTATCACACCTATCTGTCACTCCCAACACCAGGGCACTCACAGGCACTTATCTGTATATAGATGTGCTTTTAGAGTGGCAGGGTCACCCAACTTTTATGTAACCACCTCCTATTTATGTAACATGGCCGGACCATTGTAAACTGAGCACTTTTTAACCCATTGTCTCACCCATACACCCTAATAGATTGTAAGCTCTCATGAGCAGGATCCTCATGCCTTGTGTCTTATTTGTAAGTTATTTTAATGTGTAATGTCTGTATGTATACCCTCTAAATTTTAAAGTGCTGCGGAATATGTTGGCGCTATAGAAATAAAAATTATTATAAAATTATTATAATTAGTAACTGCATGACTATTATTAGCGCGTACATGTTCGTGGTCATGGGAGGGACTGGCAGATGGGTAGCAACTAAAAGTTTGCTTTGGGGTCCAGTCTTCTCTTATTATACAGAAAGAAAGAAAGAAAAGAGAGAAAGAAAGAAAGAAAGAAAGAAAGAAAGAAAGATTTTAAAAAATGTGAAATGAACCGACACGAGAATATTTTTTTGATTTCTGTTTAACCAGGACACATTTGTCACCAGGTATGTTTTACATATGCAATGTATATTGTGTTGCCGTGTCACAGAAACTGATTCCATATATTTATGGATATTATGTCCTTCACAGACTTTTCAAGCATGTGCATGATTTTCCTAACATAAACGCCACTAAAAATATTTCCTCGTGTCTCCACATGCAGGGATCTGACTATATGGAGGCATTGATCCTCGGCAATCTATTGTGTTATTATAGGGCAATTTAAATGTTTGTGTGTTATTCTTTCTTTTTAAGGAAAAGGGCATGTTAATCTGAGCATTTCAAAAGCAGCTTTGTTAGAAAGCATCTGGTAAAAAGCTTGGAAGCTTACTTCTTCTTGCCGGCTTTTCCCTCTTAATGTCACACAATAGTGGACAGCTTTAACGATGTTTACCTACATCAGACTGCATGTGTGACATGGATTTTACAGTCATTTGTACATTCCATCAGAGTACTCGCTGTTTTCCTAAGTTTAATCAAACAAAGGTTCCTTCTGTCACTCCACTACATAATGACATGTACATTTATGAATATGTACTGCCTCCTAGTGGCATACTGTTTGGTCACATTATATGCTGTATAACTTACACACTTGTAAAAAGAAATTTGGACCCAAATAATAACACGGTAATATCCTTACAATAATTAGGACATGTACTCACCACATTTGTAGCCAGAACCATTTCATTCAAAAATCTTACAAAATAGCAGGAAAACGTCCAATAAAGTTGACATAATTTAGACTTACATTTCTTCATTACGCAGAGGTGTATTTAGAAAAATGAGACTGCCCCTTACCTAATGACAGGAAAGTGAGTCAGTAACAGAAGCAGCCATAAAGTTAAAAATAATAACGGCATATGTCAGGGAACCTCCACAAAAGTGCTATATAGCAAAATACAGTGCCGTGCGTAGGCAGTTTTATCCGGGGCAGAAGCCCAGCATAAAACTGCATGTGCCCTGAACCTCAGATCGTCCTGTTCCAGGCCGCTGTTGTGGGCCTGACGATCTATTCAATCGTATGTGCATCCTCTGGACACCCATACAGTTCAGGGCAGTTCCTAAGTGCAGGCAGGGAGAGGGAGGGTGACTGCAGGAGGTGACGGGAGCTTAGGAGGGAGGAGGGGACGCCGGCTGCTCACACTGTGCCTGAGTCAGGAAGTTCCTCAGCAGTGAGTGAGAGGCTCTACCCCCTGCTGTGCTCTGCTCCATGTATATGTGTATGTATATGTGTGTATTCTGTATGTGTGTATGTATATATGTGTATATATGCATGTGTTTGTATATGTGTGTATATGTGTATGTATATATGTCCATACATGTGTGTATGTAAATATATGTGTATGTATGTGTGTATGTGTATGTGTTCATCTGTATGTAAATATGTATGTAAATGCATACATACTGTATATATGTGTGCTCATATGTATTGTATATATGTGTGTGTATATTTGTGTATGCACACATATCCACAATATCGCCCCATTCACGTCCCTAAAACATAATCCTGTTTAATCCTGACCATATGAAATTCGCCCAATACTCTTCTGGATCATCCAGATGCTCTCTAGCAAACTTCAGACGGGCCCGGACATGTACTGGGTTAAGCAGGGGGACACGTCTGGCACTGCAGGATCTGAGTCCCTGGCGGTATAGTGTGTTACTGATGGTAGCCTCTGTTACATTGGTCCCAGCTCTCTGAAGGTCATTCACTAGGTCCCCCCGAGTGGTTCTGGGATTTTTGCTCTTATGATCATTTTGATCCCATAGCGCTGTTAAGACGACCTTGCACAGGGTGAGATCTTGTGTGGAGCCCCAGATGGAGGGAGATTATCAGTGGTCTTGTATGTCTTCCATTCTCTAATTATTGTTCCCACAGTTGATTTCTTCACACCAAGCCGCTTGCCTATTGCAGATTTAGTCTTCCCAGCCTGGTGCAGGACTACAATTTTGTTTCTGGTGTCCTTCGACAGCAATTTGGTCTTCACCTAGTGGAGTTTGGAGTGTGACTGTTTGAGGCTGTGGACAGGTGTCTTTTATAGTGATAACAAGTTCAAACAGTTGCCATTACTGCAGGTAATGAATGGAGGACAGAGGAGTCTCTTAACCCCTTAAGGACCAGGCGTTTTTTTTTTTGGTGACACGTTCGTTTTTCCCTCCTCGCCTTCTGAAAGCCATAACTTCTTTATTTTTACACCTACATAGACACATGAGGGCTTTTATTTTGCGGGACAAGATGTACTTTCTAATTGTTATTCACTATACTATAGAATATACTGGAAAACCGCAAAAAATTCCAAGTGGGGCAAATTGTGAAAAATTTTTTATTTTCGCCATGTTTGCGGGGGTTTTGCTTTTACGGCGTTCGATCTTCGGTAAATATAATGTGTTATCTGTATTCTTCAGGTTGTTACCGTTGTTCAGGGTTTCCATTATGTTTTGGTACCGTAAAAAAATTCCAAACATTTTCTATTTTTGAAATTTGCGCCACGGCGCCATTTTGTGCGACCAATAACTTTTTTTTACTAACACCTACGGACGTCAGTGAGGGGGCATTTTTTGCAGGATGAGGTGTACTTTTTATCGCTAGCAGTTTGGAATGCATGCGACTTTTTTGATCATTTTTATTCCATTTTTTGAGTGACGTAAAATGACCAAAATCTGCAATTTTGGCGTTTGGAATTTTTTTTCTTCTACAGTGTGCAGGGTACGGGATAAATGATGTTATATTTTTATATATAGACTTTTATAGATCGGACGCAGCGATACCAAATATATGTAACTTTTTATTTTATTTTTTTATTTGTAAAATGGTGAAAGGGGGGTGATTTGAACTTTTAATACTTTTTTTTTGTACTTTAAAACTTTATTTTTTTTTTTTTTACTGTAACATTGAGGCCACCTGTGGTACTTGACCACTAGGTGGCGCGATTGTTAATACAACCTAATGCATTGCATAGGCAATGCATTAGGGTGTACAAAGATGGCGGTTTCCCCACTTCCTGTCTGCGGACGGAAGTGGGGCAAACCGGCCAGGGTAAGTGACGGGACCCTTCCCAAGGCACCCACCACAATGCCGGTCGTCGGAACGGCGCAGCATAGCTGCGCTTATGCCGATCACCGCACCGATCGGTGCGCGGTACCGATCGGCGTTAATTCAGACGCCGCGGCCATCTTTGCTGCGGTGTCTGATGGGTAAAACAGCGCCAGCGGGTGGAGCCACCCACTGGTGCTGTTACTGCCGGGTGTTAGCGGCGATTTGCCGCTAACACCCGCCGGCTGTGCGGGGGGTCGCGGAGCGATCCCCCTGCAAAGCCCCTTAGCGGCCCTGGGACGTACTGATACGCCCAAGGTCATTAAGTGGTTAAAGAAGGTCTGTGAGAGCCAGAAATCCTGCTTGTTTGTAGATGACCAAATACTTATTTTCCACCATAATTTATAAATAAATTCTTTCCAAATCAGACAATGTGATTTTCGGGATTTGTTTTCTCATTTTGTCTCTCATAGTTGAGGTCTACCTATGATGTTAACTACAAGCATCTCTCATCTTTTTAAGTGGGAGAACTTACACAATTGGTGGCTGACTAAATCCTTTTTTTCCCCACTGTATGTGCAGGTCACGGTGCCACCCATGACAATTTGCCACTATAAGTAGTGTTATTTAGGTAATTTATAGGACTAATATTTGACAGCGATGGAAAAAGGAGCCTTTATATCATTTTATCTTTTCTTTTAATTACAGAAGTAATAAAAAAATATTCTTACAAAGACAACATAAAAACTCTATGCACATCCAAAAATTTTATTTAGTTTATTTCATAACATAAAGATATATTCCTATTTTACTTCATAAACTAAAACTAAACAAAAAGTTTTTTATATATATATCCATATATGACAAGTTAGATCTTCTGTTGTCATCATTAAGCAACAAAGATTTGGATGAGAATTTTAAAATTGAAGTCTTTTTATATATACATTTTTCTAACATATAATTCATAATGTTATTTGAGTTACAACTGTGAAAAATAGACTCATGACGGTGTGCAAAAAATGCAATATATTTAAGTGCTGACTACTTTTGAGGCGGGTAAGTGCATAGCCTTTCATCTTCCAACATAGCGCAAAAAAAGACTGACATTAAAAGCATTAATGTAAAACTCATTACGTGCATTCACTCTTGTGACCATTGGTTTTATTCTTAATAAATCTCTCAGGAGTTTTGTATTGAGTGTGAAGATGTGAATTAAAGCAATGCCTCTACATTTGAAGTAACAGTAATCCATAAATCCATATATCTCCATATGGATCTCTCGTGAAAAAGAGCAAATAAAAAATGTCACTCTTCTTTATTACTATCTGTTATTATCAGTATTACTCATGCATATTAGATTTAATAATTGAACATTAAAGGGGTATTTCAATCTCACTGATTAGCTTAAAATATGTAGGAAAAATAAACATTATTATCAAATACACATTGATCTGATTTTGTTTAATTTCAAATCTACAGCAGGTTCAGGGCCATTCCATGGGGCGGGCAGGACGGGCAACCGACCGAGGCGCCGAGTGCAGTGTCTGGAGCCCACCCACCCCGAGAAACAACCCTATTACACTGCAAACCTCCAGTGTCTTCAATAGGCTGAAGGATACGTGATAACATCACAGGTCCTTCAGCTCAGGAGGAAGGAAAGTGCAATGTGAGAGTGGAACTTGCAATGTATACACACATATATAAATATATATATATATTCACACACATACAAACTGTATATGCACACACATATATATATACTCACACATACATATTTTTATACACATATATACACACATATATAGACTCACACACATATGTACACACATATACACATGCACTATATACACTCACATACATACATATATATATATGTATATATGTATATACACTCACATACACGCACATATATACACTCACACATACATACACTCACACATATATGCACTCACATGCACATATATATATACACTCTGATTCATATATACACACAAGTATATACACTCACAAATATATTCTCACATACATATTTAAGGCCCTGACTGGTAAGGTGGTGAACGGTGTATACATTGCACCCAGAGTTCTCGCACACATATGGTGAGGACAGATGCATGTCACCGAGAAACCTGTCCTTGGTGAGGTAGGAGCCATTGCTTTGTTCTGTGTCAGTGGCGGTAGGTAGTTGGCACATGTTTAGTTTAGTTGTGTGAACACAGTGTAGTCTGGGATGGCTTATACCGGAAGCAGTCAAAGTGTTGGGTGGGTGACTGCTCCCCTTGTTCCAGGCCAGGGTTTAGCTTGCTTATATCTGTCAGATAGTTGGCTGACTAGCAGTGTCTGCAATTACAGGCCAGGGAGTTTGTGCCTTAGAGGATACACCACAGCATAACCAGCTACAAGATTGTAGTAAGGAGAGCTAATGTTTAGTTAGTGCTCAGACGAGCAGGTCTTTACTTTGTTATGGTTTTGACATCAGTCTTTTGTCTACTGCATCCAAATAAATGCCAGAAAGAGAACCGAGCTTGCATCCAAAAGCCTGTCTGTGTCTCTATTGCCCTGGGACTTTGCTGTACCACCAAGCTGATCCCCTTACAATAAACATACACAAAAATACACATATATACACTCATACATACACACACATACATACACACACATACATACACTCACACATATATACACTCATATACACATATATACACACACAAACATATATTCATACACATATATACACATACATATAAGTACACTCACCCATATATGCACCTGAGTGCACATGCTCAGCATCTTAGCAAAAGATTGTCTTTTCAAAATAGTCACATGAGTGCTGCCAGTATTGCTGCAAAGGTTATAGGGGTGGAGGGTGGAGGGTCAACCTGTCAATCCTCAGCCAATACACTGCATAAAATTGGTCTGCATGGCTGTCGTCCCAGGAGGAAGCCTCTTCTAAAGATGATGCACAGGAAATCCCCAAACAGGTAGCTGAACACAAACATACTTCTGGAACCATGTCCTGTGATCTGATGAGACCAATCTAAACTTGTTTGGTTCAGATGGTGTCAAGCATGTGTGGCGGTAACTAGTTGAGGAGTACAAAGACAAGTTTGTCTTGCCTAGCTTCAAGCATGGTAGTGGGAGTGTCATGGTTTGAGGCTGCATGAGTGCTTCCAGCTGTGGGGAGCTACAGTTCATTGCGGGAAATAGGAATGCCAACATGTACCTAACCTGTGATGCTCTAGTGAACTCCATGTCAAAGAGAGTTAAGACAGTGCTGGAAAATAATGGTGGCCACAGAAAATTTTGACACTTTGGGAACAATGAAAACATATAATAAAATATTTACAAACATGTGATGGGTGTACTCACTTTTGTGAGATACTGCATATACACACACACATATATACACACACATACATATACTCACAAATATATATACACATATATATACCCTCACAGACACATATACAGTTAACACTCACATACTGAAGCAGAGCATGATCTGCTCCCTTCGGTAACTGGGCCAAAGGGCAGTATAACAACATGATAACCCCAAACACACCTCCAAGATGACCACTGCCTTGATAAAGAAAATGAGGAAAAGGCATTGGACTGGCCAAGCATGTCTCCAGACCTAAACCCTATTAAGCGTCTGT
Organism: Phyllomedusa bahiana; assembly: GCA_025379985.1. Taxonomy (NCBI): domain Eukaryota; kingdom Metazoa; phylum Chordata; class Amphibia; order Anura; family Hylidae; genus Phyllomedusa; species Phyllomedusa bahiana. The sequence goes on along the minus strand of JAODAL010024692.1, from coordinate 10,501 downwards.
GAGGCATCCTCAAATGGAAGGTGGATGAGCACAAGGTCTCTAACATTCATCAGCTCCGTGATGTTGTCATAGAGGAGGGGAAGAGGATTCCAGTGGCAACCTGTGAAGCTCTAGTGAACTCCAAGCCCTGGCTGGGTGTAGATTTGTTTCATCTACACATAGATTACTCCTTCCCACCTAGTGTTATATACACATACTAATCCAATTAATCTAATAGTATGAACCTCCAAAAATACATATGACACTTTTTCCAGTCACACCCATTGACCACCAGTATTATTTTAAAAAAATCCCCAAAAAGGTGAAAATATTAGCAGAACATCCAAGTGTAAAAAAAGTGTTGGAACATTCAAACCCACATGTATGATCACGATTTTGTCACGTTTTGCGCAAAAAACGCGGTCGGTTCTGGGTTTTTTTTGACGTCGGCCCGTATAATTGATTGTATGGGAAGACGATGAAAAAACTCAAAGCGTGGGTGTATTATATAACATGTTGTATAATACACCATCGCCGAAATACGATTGGAGAAAAAACGACCTGCGTAGACTACAGGTCGTTTTTTTCTATTATTGTCTATGGGCTGCCAGAACGATTGCATTTTCGGTGATGTGGTCTTTCAGATAGCATATCCATCTGCAGATAGAATCCTATCAGCTGCTGTTACAAACACAGGAGAGGGTTTCTTGCAATTACATTTCTCTTCACAACCAGTCATAGCCACTTAACCATCTAGCAGATGAACAGTGAGTCCCTCAAATAAAGTCCCTTGCAATAAATTGCTTTCCAGATAGAGCTGGGATATCTTCACAAATTGGGGTATTGGGCCAGGCCTGAGGCTAACTGTCTGGGGGAACAGATTATCTCGTGAAATGTAGGAATCCAAGTCCTGTTTAGCTCAGCTGAGACGTCCTTCTTTAGCTGCAATCTTCCTCTCTTTTTATTCCTCTCCCATGCGGCCAGGGAGTAAGTAGTTAAAACTGCTCCCTGAGCCCAGTGGCGGGGTGGCCTTTGTCAGAATGATATGATGGATGGCCCACTTACAAGCTCAGCAACAGAAGATGTTATCAGGATTAACCCAACATGGAGAATAATAGAGAGACCCAGAACACTAAATTTGTCTGTCTTATATATACTTCTACTCCACCCTCCCTTGTCTGGTTGGTATGGAAACTCCCGCTGCAAGATCTAGGTACCTGTGACTAATTTACGTATCTGCAAAGCAGCATGACTATACACTTTCTACAGACATTTGCACTAGCTGGTAGCACAGATGTGAGATAGAGGTCAATAGACATTTTACATAACACATGTATAGTGCAATTAATGCAGAAAATAGCGCAATTATTAATAAACATTTTTAACTCTTAGTAGTGTATCATACCACCAACTCCTGTACACTACAAACAGAGCCTGTACCACCTATGAAGTACTGCAGGAGAACCCAGAAGTACAGACAAGCAGCGATGGGTGTGAGTGAAATCCCAAGACAGAACTACTGTTAATTTATAGAGTTACCACATTCTGAGAAGCATTTTAACCCCTTACTACAACTAGTCATAAAAACACGGGTGGCTCTTGATTTTTCCTCCCAGCCTTTCAACCTGCTTTTGACCGTACCATAGAATATAGTGGGAAAACCCCAAAAATTCTAAATGGGGTAAAATGTTAATAAAAAACTTAATTGCGCCATGTTTGCAGAGGTTTTGTTTTCATGGCGTTCGCTCTTTGGTATAGATGATGTGTTATCTTTATTATGCAGGTCAATATGATTCCAGTAATACCAAATATGTAGGGTTTTTGTTATGTTTTAGTTCTTTAAAAAAAATACATTCTCTATTTCTTAAATTTGTGCTACAGTGCTATTTTCTGCAAACAATAACTTTTTGTTTTTCTCTCTATAGACCTTAGTGAGAATTTGTTGCAGGCTGTACTTTTTATTGGTACCGTATGGATTAGATGTGACTTGTTGATCACTTTTTATTCCAATTTTTAGAGGAAGTGAAATGACAGAAAAAGCCCGAATTTTGGGATTTGACATTTTTTTTCCTTCAACAGTGTTCAGTATACAGATTAAATGATGTTAAATTTTAATTTTATATGTAAAATGTAAAATATTTTTAAAATACTTTTTTCCCTTTACTTTTATATTTTTGTCCCTCTAGGGTATTTGAAAACTAGGGGGCTTGATCACCTGCATTATATAAATAATGTAGAAGGGTAAACCAAGTTGGCTGTTCTATTACTTTGCCTGGGACAGGAAGTAATATAACCCTTATTATGGCGACTATGAAAGCCTTCATTGGGCCTCCAGCTGCCATGATAACCAATCAACACCCCACAATCTCACTGTAGGGATGCTGATCGAATGGAGAAATGGTGCACAGCACTGTTTCTCATTCATTTAGGCACTGCGGCCGCAAACTCTGTGGCTTCCAAATGGTTAAACAGCAGGAATCGGAGTTGGTTCCATTCCCTGCTGTTAGAGGTGGGTGTCAGCTGCAATTAGCAGCTGACACTCACCTCCTTTGCATCGGACTTACTGAGTAAGCCCACTACATAGGACCTTAATAACAATAGGACTAACCAATATGTCCACTAAGGCGTTAAAATGTGCCTATTTGTAACCAATATATCAAGGTGGAGAATAGACAGGTTGTATGTGTGGCTATCTACAGTAACTCCTATAAGAGATTTACTGTAAAAACAATAGAGTAAGCATGCTCTTCTTTTTCCAAGTGTAGCCACATTTTTATTCATTCTCCACCTGGATGTAGTAGTTAATTGGTAAATCCCCAAGTGGATCGATGGACCTGCATTCTCTACAAAGGTGAATATGGCTATCCCTCTATTTACTCTTCACTTGGCACCACCTCACCAGGAAGGTTGGTCAATATGCTGTGAATGTCTAAGGTTGGCCATACACATTAGGTAACTGCTGGACAAATACTAAATTGACTGACAGTTATCTCTCCTGATGAAAAATCCATGTGCTAGAATTGGGAGAGAGAAAATAAGTGAATCCTTTGATGGTGACATCTCCATTCAGAACAACAAGGATCAAGCATGTTAGCATCCAACTGCCCAATACTTCTGCTTCCAACATCTGCCACTGAGAAGCATCGGGAGACACCTATCCATATACATTAAATGGTCAGCTAGTCTGCCACAATTATCAGGTTCTGATGACACTTATCTAATGTGTATGAACTGCAAAAGTTGGAAATTCTATTTCAATAAGTTTTAAAAATAAGGAATGCTGGGAAGTGTAGTTCAATGGGGACACCATTCTGGAGGAAGTAAGCAATGACAGAAGATGTAGTAAATTCTTATGGTTGTGAGACAGGACATAGATGAAAATAATCCCATCACTGGCTACCCATTGTCCAGCGAATCCAGTTCAAGTTATTAACCATAACCTACAAGGCTCTCCATAACCTCTCCCCTCCATACATCTCTGCCTTAATCTCCAGATACATCCCCTCATGCAATCTCAGCTCCTCACAGGACCTTCTCCACTGCTCTCCCTGTGTCAGCTCATCACACAACCATCTTCAAGACTTCTCTCGTGCCTCCCCCATACTCTGGAATTCATTACCACAACACTTTCACCAGCTTCAAAAGCAACCTGAAAACTCGTCTCTTCAGGACTGCCTATAACCTTCCATAATCCCGCTGCCACTACACCACTCCACAAACATGTCTGCCCCTCACCTTCTGTCTCATTCCTCCTTCCTTGTAGATTGTAAGCCCTCGCAGGGTCCTCTCTCCCTCTGTACCAGTCAGTCATTTATCGTCACTAGTGTTGAGCGATTTTTATCGACAAAGTTGAAATCGGCAAGGTTTTTATGGTGATCGAATTTCCAGATCATGCGATAATAAAGGTTAAAATCTGAGCATCATCTATTAAGATCGCGCCTTTTTCGGCGCTTCCTGTAATTTTGGCGGCCAGCAAATCAGATTACAGAATAGAGCAGGGTGAGATGTGTGTGCGACGTCATGACTGGGATGTGTATGGTTGCAATTGGCTGGAAAAATCACATGACCTCGTTTTACATAGAACAGCGTTTCCTGTTTCAGCCTCAGTGTCTCTCAGCGTCTCTGAGGGATGGGACCTGCGCTCTGCTGTGGCCAAACAGCTCAGCGAAATTAGTCTATTTCTGCACAGAGAAACCTCTACTATTAGCTGTGATCTTCCAATTTAGTTATATTAGAGATTTGAAGATTTTATGTAGTTTGCTAGAGAATTTTAAAGCAGAATCTACCACTGTAAATTCACGGCGGGGGGAGCAGGGGGGGCCCCCGCGGGCGAACACAGACAAGCTCTATCTATAAAGAACACTGGATAAAGTTCACCAAGACTTAGTGTAGACATTGTAGTGGAATATCTTTATTATTAACAGTTTTCTATTGAAAAATTTCCTGGATATTGGGCAGCCTGAACTTATATTGGATACATATCATTTCTAGTAACTGCAGGTCTCTTTGTTAGGTGCAAAACTCCTTTTATTATCAGTATACATTTCAGATAGGTGTTCATTTTCAATTTTACCATTACACCTGTGACTGTTGATATATCCACCTTGCAGTTAAATTACAATCCAGCAATCTTGTAGTCAGCACAGGTTGTTTGTTGCCAAAAATACCGTGTATCATACGAAAACATAACAGTTACGTGTTTTTTGACTTTTGCACACCCAGGTTTGTTCATTGACGCAGCATCCACGTAAATCTTAAAACAGCAATTCTATAGTCACCACAGGTGAATTGAAAGGTGCAAAAATACCGTGTATTATACGAAAACATAACAGATACGTGTTTTTTGACTTTTGCGCACCCAGCTTTGTTCATTGACGCAGCATCCACGTAAATCTTAAAACAGCAATTCTATATTCACCACAGGTGAATTGAAAGGTTCTGTCACTTTTTAACCTAAGTGTGTTGCCTAAGATGTAGCACGTATCCATTTGACTGTTGTGGATGTTAATTTCAGCTTCTCCAGCCTTGTTTGGGTGTAATAATGAAGGTGTTGTTGCTCTCCCATAGACTTTAATGGTAATCGCTCATAATCGATGCTCACTATCGAAAAACCTTATCGATAGCGGCCGACTATCGACTATCGCTCGATCTCGATAGCCAACGCAATCGCTCAACACTAATCGTCACCATTGTACTTGTTTAACATATGTTATGTATGTATCCCCTCGAATACTTCAGTAATGAACTGTAAACCTGGTAACAGGGGCGTAACTAGAGAAACCAGGGCCCCTCGCCCACCTCCCTGACCACGACCATGTACCAAGACATGCTGTTAGATAATGTAGATAATACAAGGGGCAAATACCTCGCCATACATATCACCATCATACAGATCCACTATACCAAAACCAATATTACCAATAACCCTACTACATATGGACTTGATTATACCACCAGAACATGACCACAGATTACCACCACATAGTGACTGAATAATACCCCTACACTATTACTGATCAGTACACAAATACCAATAGTACCGCCCTATAGTGACCATATAGTGGTATATACTAGTGTACACAGGCTCTGCAGACTGTATTATCACCATACAGTGACCATATAGTGGTAGCTACCAGTGTACACAGACTCTTTAGACTGTATATTACCTCCATATAGTGACCATATAGTGGTAGACACCAGTGTACACAGGCTCTGTAGACATATAAGTGATTACAGTGTAGTTATATCTTGTGACTCACAGGTGACATTTCTCTGACGAGTCGTTGACTTTCCCTTTTGTTCTGCATCCGGTCCAGACCATCATCATAATGACATCGCCCGACCACTTGTCCCTGCAGATTTAGACACAAATATCTTAGAATCCTGACTTTTCCAGCACCTGCCCCCCTGGCTATATGCGGTCCATTTAGGCAGGCAGGGTTTAGATAGGATATATGGGGCCCCAAATAGGCAAGGTTTAGGTAGCCAATAGAGTACCCATATAGGCAGGCAGGGTTTAGGTAGCTATAGGGAGCCATACAGGTAGAAAGTGATTAGGTGGGCTATAGGGGCCATATAGGTAGGGTTTAGGTAGCTAAAAGGGCCCCATATAAGTAGACAGGCAGGCTTCGGGGGCTATATAGGTAGGCAAGCTTTAGGGGGCTATAGGGGCTATATAGGCAGACAGGCTTCACGGTAGCTATAGGGTTATTCAGGCAGGCAGACTTAGAGCTATATAGGCAGCCTTTAGGGGCTATATAGGCAGGCTGGGGGGTATAAAGGCAGGCTGGAGGGCTATGCAGGTAGGCTGGGGGTATATAGGCAGGCTGGGGCGCTATGCAGGCAGGCTGGGGTATGTAGGTAGGCTGGGGGCTATCTAGGCAGGCTGGGGGGCTATCTAGGCAGTCTGGGAGTATAAAGGCAGGCTAGGGGGTATAAAGGCAAGCTGGGGGATATAAAGGCAGGCTTGGGCGGTATATAGGCAGGCTTAGGGGTATACAGGCAGGCTTAGGGTGTATACAGGCAGGCTTAGGGGTATATAGGCAGGCTTAGGGGTTGTATAGGCAGGCTTAGGGGTATACAGGCAGGCTTAGGGTGTATACAGCAGGCTTGGGGGTATACAGGCAGGCTTGTGGGGGGTATACAGGCGGCTTGTGGGGGTATACAGGCAGGCTTAGGGGTATACAGGCAGGCTTGGGGTATACAGGCAGGCTTAGGGGGTATACAGACAGGCTTATGGGGTATACAGGCAGGCTGATGGGGGTATACAGGCAGGCTTAGGGGTATATAGGCAGGCTTAGGGGTTACAGGCAGGCTTAGGGGTATACGGGCAAAGCTTAGGGGTATAGGCCCAGGTTAGGGGGTATACAGGCAGGCTTAGGGGCAGGTAAAATAATAAATAACTTACTCACCTCAGTCCACGCTCCCCCGATGCGCAGCGCTGCAGCCTCTCTGCTCAGCGCGGGTGGGGCGGTGATTTGACATAACCGCGCGCGCCCACGTGACCACAGAGAGCCGGCAGGGGAAGTAGCAGAGCGGATCCGGGCAGCGCGTTCAGAGGTAGCATGCACCGGGGCCCTCAGCTCCGCGCCCCCGCAGTAAACTGTTAAGTTCACTCCCGGTGGGCCGGAGCGGAAATTACCGGGGTAGCGGACGCAGTAGCAGTTGCCCCGGGGCGTGGGCCCCCCTAAGCGCACGGGCCCTGGGGCAACTGCTACGTCTGCTACCCCGGTAGTTACACCCCTGCCTGGTAAGTACTAAACCATTTCATTAATATATTTTGGTGCATTATGAGTATTTCACTGTATTAAATATTAAATTTGTTGCAGATTCATGTTGATTTCACTAATACATGGACTGTTGTGTAATTTCTGTTATATATACTCTATTGATTGTGAATTTTCATTGTTTAGGATCTTTCCCAATGTTATTTTATTCTTTCAAGCACTTTCAATCATAGTTCTGCCTTCTGGATGCTGAATATAGTTCTCAGGAGACATGGTTAAAATTATGCTAGACAAATTAATGTTGTAGTAGATTGCAGAAATCAGCTTTAACTCCATTTAATTCTCGTCAGATCTAACTCTGCCTGACATCTAACATGCACAAAGATGATTGACATTTACTTCTATATGTCTATTATTAGACATGTAGAAGAATAGAAATAGTGATGCTATATTAACATTAATATAACTATTATTATACAGATACAGTGGGGGGAAAAAGTATTTAGTCAGCCACCAATTGTGCAAGTTCTACCACTGAAGATGAGAGAGGCCCGTAATTGGCATCATAGGTCGACCTCAGCTATGAGAGACAAAATGAGAAAACAAATCCAGAAAAGCACATTGTCTGATTTGGAAAGAATGTATTTGCAAATTATGGTGGAAAATAATTATTTGGTCAATAACAAAAGTTAATCTCAATACTTTTGTTATATCTCCTTTGTTGGCAATGACAGAGGTAAAATGTTTTCTGTAAGTCTTCCAAGGTTGGCACACAACGGGTTGCGGGTATGTTGCCCATTCCTCCATGCAGATCTCATCTAGAGCAGTGATGTTTTAGGGCTGTAGCTGGGCAACACAGACTTTCAGACTTCCGGTTCCGGCGCTGCCATGAGGAGGTGAGCGCCCGCGGCTCTCCGCTAATCTCCTGCCGCAGCTCCTCCCACAGTCGCCCCGGTGGCGCCAATCAGCCCTCGCAGATCGGGTTTACATCTCCTCTCTTCGCTGATGAGTGGATGGACAGGTACGTCCTCAGAAGTGGCCAGAAGGACGCATCCCCCCTGCCTGCCCGCATGCCTCGTGGGGATCCCAAAATGGCGGCCCGGCGCACGGCGCCTGCGGAGCACCGTGCACTCAGCGCTCCCCTCTCTGGGCCCATGGAAAGCTTGCCTGCACTCTCAAGTGCTCCTGCTTCAGGAGCCCAAACTGCTCCCTTCCTGGACTACAAAGCTATAGCCCTTGAGGTGGCCCGCCATATAGCTCCTGAACTCCAGGCGGCTATTGAAGCGTCCTTGCAGGCTTCTCTGAGCCAGCTGCAGCATGATGTTCAGCTGCATGGCACAAGGCTGGTGAGTTTAGACACACGGTTTTCACCCAGAACCGAAAATTTACATGCTGCACCCCAAAGTTATCTTTATGTCACTAGGCTCAAGACACTCTCGATGACCGCATAGAGGACCTCGAGAATCGCTCTCGCAGGAGAACCTCTGGATCGTGGGTCTCTCAGAATGCATCAAACAATGGATCTACAAGGGCCTCTTTCCAATCTGGTCACCGCAAGCTCTGGGAATCAACCGTAGCTGCAGGGTCGAGAGGGCGCACCGCATTGGCTCTGAACCCCCTTCTGGCAAAGGTAGAGATGATCGGCTGCAAAGAAAATCGCGCACTGTCATCATCAAGTATTTGGACTATAATGACAAGCAGGACATTCTCAAAGCTTATTGCAAACAGAGGTCCCCTCCGCTCCTAGAAGGGCAGAAGATTCAAATATTTGAGGATTTTTCTTTGGAGGTATCTAGGAGGAGGCGAGCCTTCAGCAAGACCTGTTCCTTTCTATTCTCTAAGAAGATCCGGTTCCAACTCCTGTACCCGGCCACCTTGAAGGTAACCCTTCCTGACGCCGCTACGAAGTACTTCAGATCCCCAAGAGACGCAGAAGAAGACCTTCACTTCCTTGAGGACTCCGCGCCCTCTTCCTCGAGATCACCTTCGACTGCGAGCAACGGATCTTCATCATCTCCCCCACGAATTTCTCCTTCCTGGGACCGGAGATCTTCGAATTCCCGCCGTCTTCTTGAGACCCCCCCAACGGTCCCCGACTTGAACTTTCGTCCCTGGACTCTCTGTGATAATCAGTCGTTTTTGGGGACCGTGAGTAACTTTGACAAGGCCGCTGCCAGTGGCACAACAGTCACCCCCCCCCCTTCACCCTCACCCCTCCCTCCTTTGTTCTCTTATATAACTTAACTCCATTATCATTTAACTTGGTTGTATTACATTTGTACGGATGCTAATGTCCCTTACTGTAGTTTGCTCGGATGTAATGTTTTCTAACTGTTGTGATTCGGGTTGTTGCTCCTGTTATTAAATGTCTTATTTTGCCATGGGTCAATATTAATCCAGTTGAGAGTGCTACGACCATTACTAATTTTTCTCTGGCAGAGGGATTGGCGGAAAATGATAAATGTTTTTAAAGTTGCACCGCTGGCCTCCCTGTGGCAGAAAAAAGTGAAGTCCTTTCATGCAAAAGGAGAGTCTGAGTGACCTGGTCCCTGGCTCTCTGCGTGTTTTGAATTATTTTATTCCATAATTTTCATCTAAGCTGTATAGCTTGCTTATATTCTCTAGTTCTATTTCTAAAATTACTTGGGTCTGAGTCTAGTCCCTCATAGCACCACTATCCCTATAGCGGTTCTCTTGTCCGCCAACAGATACTCTACACTCCCTTCCTCCTCTCACCTTTTTTGGCCATGAGAATCGTCACGTGGAACGTGAAAGGGTTCTGCTCCTTGAATAAGTGCATCAGGGTCTTGCGACACCTGAAAAAAGCCCGCCCAGACATTGTTCGTCTTCAGGAGACACACTTGTCTCATGAAGACTTTTTCAGGATGCAGAGGTTGTGGGTCGGACAAGTTTTTGGTTCTCCTTTGGTAGACGGAAAAGGAGTCCTTACCTTAGTGCACAAAAACTTTCCCTATCAACTGGTCTCACACGAATCGGACCAAGCAGGCCGATGGTCCCACTTGAAGATCTGTCATAATGGTGACCAGGTCAGCTTGTTCAATGTTTACGACCCTAATACTCAGAGTAAACCATTTTTCGTGACCCTTGCAGCCAAGATCCAGAGATACTCTGCTGCATCTGTGATTATGGGAGGTGATATGAACTTAGTGCTAGACGAAATTCTGGACAGAAAGAGAGACCTGGTTCGGCTCTCTCAACGGTTTCAACTAGGAGACCTACGGTGGGGACCCTACAGCACTTTTTAAATACCTCAGGGTGAGGGTGGTTGGAGAGTA
>JAODAL010024691.1:0-60071 GCA_025379985.1 Phyllomedusa bahiana | reverse complement strand
CCACAACCTGTGGTGTTACAAAGTTGCGGGGATTAAAATTTAACTGCAAGTGGTCTATCAACAACAGTTGCCCCCAAAAGTGGAAAAAAAACACATATCTGAAAGTATACGAAATAAAAGGGTATTTTTTGGCCCCTTTATCAAACCTGTGTTGACTACAAAGTTGCTGGATTCAAATTTAACTGCAAAGTAGATCTATCAACAAAGCTTGACTGACCAAAAGTGAAAAAAACACCTGTCTGAAATGTATATGGGATAATAAAAGGTATTTTTGGCACCTATCAATTCACCTGTGGTGACTACTAAATTGCTGTATTCAAATTTAACTGCAAAGTAGATCTATCAACAAAGCTTGACTGACCAAAAGTGAAAAAACACCTGTCTGAAAGGTATACGATATTAAAAGGTATTTTGGCACCTATCAGTACACCTGTGGTGACTACAAAGTTGCTGGATTCAAATTTGACTGCAATGTGGCTCTATCAACACAGCTGCCTGCGCCAAAGTGAAAAAACACGTATCTGAAATGTATACTGATAATAAAAGGTATTTTTGGCACCTATCAACCTGTGGTGACTACAAAATTGCTGTATTCAAATTTAAGTGCAAGGTGGCTATATCAACAAAGCTGGACTGGGCAAAATTGAAAAAGAACACCTATCTGAAATGTATACTGAGAATAAAAGTGGAGTTTTGCACCTAACAAATAGACCTGCAGTTACTAGAAAAGATCTGTATCCTAATATAAGGCAATGCAATGTCTAAACAAAGTTTTGGCTGTACAATATCCAGTATCCTTTATAGAGCTTGCCTGTGTTCGCTGGCGGGGCCCCCTCCCCCGCCCCCCCCCCCCCCCCCCCCGTGACTTTACAGCGGTAGATGCTCCTTTAAAATTCTCTGCCTAACTACCTAAAATCTGCAAATCTCTGATCTAACTAAGTTCTAAGGATCACAGCTAAAAGTAGAGCTGTCTCTGTGAAAAAATAGAATAATTTCGCTGAGCTGTTTGCTGAGCTGTTTGGACAGAGGCAGAGTGCACGTCCTACTGCTATGAGACGCTGACACACACTGATCATGAACAGGAAGGGCTGTTCTATGTAAAACGAGGTCATGTGATTTTTCCAGCCAATCGCAACCATACACATCCCAGTCATGACGTCGCACACACATCTCACCCTGCTCTATTCTGTAAGCTGATTTGCTGGCCGCCAAAATGACAGGAAGTGCCGAAAATGGCGCGATATTAAATATGCACAGATTTTAACCTAAATTATCGCGTGATCGACAAAATCCGATCAATGTAAATACCGTGCTGATTTCAACTAATCGCTCAACACTACTGCTGAGTAAAGCTAGTATGTCATTTATTTCGCATTGTGGCCGCTGTAAAAATAAATAAATAAAAAACACCTCCAGGATTGCCAGACTTTGTTCAAAACACCTCACAAAAACCTTGATAAAAAGCAATTAAAGCGTTATATGAACCCCATAATGGTACCAATAAAAATATCAACTCATCCTGCAAAAAACAAGCCTTTAATCATCTATATAAATAGAAAAATAAAAAAGTTATGACTGTCAGACTATGATGACATAAACATGCAACTATTTTAAACACATTTATATTGTGTAAGAGTAATAAAACAAAAACAAAATTATATAAAATGTATATTATTGTAATTGTACCGACCCGCATAGTAAAGTTATCCTATCATTTATACCACCATGTGAACGCTGTAAAATTGAAGACAAAAAAACATTGACGGAACTGTGTTTTTTTCACCCAATTTTCATGGACTATTGCTAAACAAAATTTTAAACACCTTTGCGCCCAAAGTGCACAATATACCCCTAGATGAGATCCATGAGGGGTGTTGAATCCAAGAGCGAGCGACTTCTGGGAGGTTTCACCTGTTTTGGTACTTTTAGGGCTTTGCAATTGCAACATAATTCCCACCAAAATCTGTGTTCCAAAAGCCTAATTGCGCTCTCTCCCTTGTTTGCCCAAATAGTAGTTTGCATCCACATATAAGATATTGCAGAAATTGTATAAAAAATTTGGGGTACTTTTTCCAGGATTCCTTGTAAAAATGAAACATTTTCAGCTGAAACTGAAGATTATTGGAAAAAAAAAATTTTTTTCATTTTCACAGTCTAATGCTAAACAAAATTGTGAAACACCTGTGTGGTCAATATACTCACTGCCCCCTGAATATATTCTTAAAAGGGTGTAGTTTCCAATATGGGGTCTTTTTAGAGGTGTGTCCTCAAACCTGTAATGGCAAAAGAAGAAAATTCTAATGAAAATGAGACCCCAAAGTCAGGAAGTGCTCAACCTATTCTGAGGCTCGTGGTTGAGCCAAATAAAGCCGTAGAGTCACATATGGAATATCTCTTAAAATGGTAGAATTGGGGGAATCAATATTGATTTTCATTTCCCTGGTCACATCTACTGTGTTCCAGTAAAAATTAAAAATCTGCAAAAAAAAATGTCACTTCTACTTTGCTCTAATTTCTGTTATTTTATTTTTTTTACAAATAAACAAGTTTGTGTGGACCAAAATTTCTTACTATCTTAAAGAACAGTGTGTCACGAGAAAAAATTCTCTGAATCGCATGGATATGTAAAAGTATCAAAAAGTTATTCCCACGTAAAGTGACACATGTCAGATATCAAAAATGGGGATGTGTCAGGTAGGTCAAAACTGGCTGTGGCGATAAGGGATCAACAGTTGATTAATTTGACTTTAATAAGACAAAGAATATTTGCTAGACAGGAGCTGACTTAAGGGATATATAAGATGTTTAACACTGAGAAATTGAAATTGAGCAATTTACAAAAATATTATAATATTAATTAATCTGCCCTACTATTTGATTTGCAATAATACAATTAATATGATGAAGTATTATATTGAAAACATCGCCTGTGTGTGATCTATGAATGAATCCATATGACCCAAAGAATTAGCATAGATATTTATTTCAACTCATAAATCTTCAGAGAGAGATGAAAAAATAAGAAATTGCTTGTGTCTGCAAAGTATCTAAACTATTTAGAAAATAATTTAACTCTAGTGTCATTGTTGACTGACAGCTTTAATAAATACCTACATTTTAAGCAAACTTACATTTCACATGCATTTGCTTTCCACTAAAGAGCAGAGAGGAACATCTATTGTCAAATGCATAAAATAACATTGGAAATGCAAACTTAATGTGGCCAATGGTAATGTATTATTTAAGACTTATGGGTCTGAACGAGGTCTTATTTTCTCCAAATTGAAATTTATAGTTTCATTTTAGAGTGCTAACTTGAATATTGATGGAGTTAAGGGACAATGCTATAAAATAAGAATGGGGGAAAAACAAAGTAACTACTTTGCACACAACAGCAATTATGGTAATGTATGGAAACTCAAATAGACATTGGGCCTTTTACCTGAATTAATAGCACACTATATTCAATATATAAGCAGATGCTTACAAAGCACACAGAAAGCATTATGTTTTTACATTGTCTGTTGTCTCCTATGATTTCTCTCTTAATATATCTTGTTTTGCATAAGAATTTTAATTTTGCCATAAAGTTGAAAGTAAAGGAATAGTGCATTTTTCTTTGTAATTTGAAGTCCTTACTTATAGTGATGCTATCACATTCTGTCATAAACTGCTGAGAAATTATGTAAGTAAGCAGAAATGCGAGTGTAAACGTATATGGGTATTGTTGGCACAGAAGTCTTATTTCAGTTGAGAAAATTGCGTATGACCAAAGGGGTAACTACATTTCATAGGGTTCCATAAAAAAATGAGATGGGTCCTCACCACATTCTATCATGAATTGAAAAGGCAGCATAAGTTACAAATAATTAGTGGTTTGGATTATAGCACCATACATCAGAGAACCCACATAGTAGTGCTTAATAGCAGAAAGCCACCAATGTTATTTTATACAAAGAGGTACAATGTTCTAGCTCCTGAGTGGACTCATCAACCTCTGTGCCCCATAGTGGCTCCTGTAGCTGCTACAACTATTGTTATGCCTATAGGCATAACAGTAAGGTGAACATAAATATAGCACACATGTAACTTTGTGAAATATTACTTTGTGGCTAGAAAATCAACCTTTTTAAGACTGCAAAAACTGTAAACAAAAAACTGTGGTGCGACGTGGTCCAGCAATTTGAAAATGCCGTTGGATTTGGGGTGGAATTTTCAAATTGCTGTGTGGATATATCCTTAGACGTAGGAAAATGTGTAAGTGCAGGAATCTGAGTAGCTTTGACAAAGGCTAAACTGTCATGACTATAAGGTTGTCTTTTGCAGTGGGCAGGTAGCCAGTAACCCAGGGTGCTGCTCACCTTAGTAGTTGGGGGGTGCAGCCAGGGCTTTTACTAATTCCAATCGCCATTTGACTTTATGTTTTAATGGTTGGCCTCTAACTCTGCATGCCCATTTTAAAATGGCCATGCAGAGTTAGCAGCTATACACTAACTGTGCAGCTGCTTTGTCAGGAAAAGGCAGGGACAGATTTTATCATCCCTGCCTTCTCCATCATTGTATATACAGCACTCAATGATCACTGTATATACATATCAGCACTGCAGGCAGTTTGATGCAACAATGTCATCATGCATCCTGTGCCGCTGGGCCAAGGAGATGCCGGGAGCAGCATCCCAGCATCAATACTTACCTACCTACCTACAGAGGTCTATTGCTACCTACAGACAGCCTAAATCTAAATACAGAAGGCCTATGTTAACCTGCAGATGGTGTTTACCTACCTACAAGGGGGCTATATATACTTACAGGGACATATACCTACCTACAGACGGCCTATATAAACTTACAGGGGACATATACCTACCAACAAGGGGCTTAGATCTACCTACAGGAGCCTATATACCTACCTGCAGGGGACCTATATACCTACTTACCTACAGGGGACCTATACACCATAGGGAGTTTGTACCGAGGTGTTAATTTGTAGGGAAGTGCTGGAAACGTGAGGAGTCAAAGATGTGTGTGTGTTAAAATCTGCAGAAACAAGTTGTGACAGGAGAAGACGTCAAGGTGTTCTGAACCGAAGGGAGAATAAAATGGAAAGGAACAACTCATCAGAGAAGAGAATGACTTGCCAAAGAAAATGTCACCTCTGAATCAGTGGGTGTAACTTGACTATAATCATTTGTATGTGTGCAGAATGTCCGTATAGAACTGATATCTACCACTATATGGTGATAATATTGGTCGTAGTGTGATGGTTTATATTCAGTAACATAATGGTGCTATTATTAAGTCACTAAGTTGTGGTGATATGTGGACGTGATGTGGCAGTATTATTCAGTCACTATGTAGTGGTGATATGTACTGGTATTATTAAGCCTGTATGTGGTGGTGATATGTGGTCATAGTGCTGCAGTATTACTCAGTCACTATGTGTTCTTGATTTATATTTATGATGTGAAGGCATTATTCAGTCACTATGTGATCATAATATGTGCTCATAATGTGGAAGTATTTGTCTTCGAGGTATTAGAAATACTGGCCTTGGGATTCTGGTTTTGTGAAGCCGTGTTATTTGGTAACTGTATGACCATAATTTAGTGATTTTATACATTGAACTTTGTTATAGCTTTTTGTATAATTTATATAAAATGTATCATGGGGGGACATTATTCTTTAAAGATCTATTTTTTTCCATTTTCCCTGATATTATAAAAAAAAACAAATGTAAATACATAAAGCCTTGCATATCACACAAAGGTGAAAAAAATGACAAAATAACATAAGAGTGCGAGAAAGCGTTATAGTTTTGAAACCTACATGTACTAAGGAAAATGTGAGAGCAAGGGGGAGTGTCAGGAACTGGTTAATGGTGATGCAATATGGCGCGATGTGGTGCAACATGTTAATGGGGGGAGAATAAATATTTTCTTGACACCCTCAGTGCAATTTAGCCTAGAAACAGCCAGGACTAGGTCATAGCATCTTCAAAATAGCAGGTCTTGTAGGGGTGTTCTTGCTACGTAATAGTTATTACCTACCAAAAGTGTTATAAGGAGGACAACTATTGATCCCGAGACATGTCATGGGCTCATTGTAAATATGGAGGAGTGAAGGCTAGCCTGTTGGGTGTAATTTACCAGAAGATCTACTGTAGCACACATTGTTGAAAAGATATTGCTTGCTATGATCGCAAGCTGTCAAAGCACACAGTGAATACCAGCTTTCTCCATACCGTATGGGTCTACAGAGTCCATGCTGACTCCTGTCCAAAGTCGAAAGTACCTGTGGTATAATGGGTATGTAAACATGAACCAACAATCTCAATACTTGCATATCAAATATATGACTTTAGAGAAAAGTATTCACAAATGGCAGTGGCCTACAACACTGCAAAAATTGTTAAAGAATAGTTTGAGAAAGATGACAAAGCATTCAAGGTGTCTCTGAATTTCCAGGATCTCAGTCTAATCAAACATATGTGACATCCACTGGAATAATAAAAAATCAGTGAATAGAGGCCCACCACATGACTTGCAAGGCTTAAGGTGTTGTCCATTTTAGAAATACTACAAATTCTATATAAACAGAGGATTTAACCAATATATCACTGCAAATAATAATCCCTGTTAAAACATAACTTTTACTAGGCTATCTAAAATTATACAATCTAAACCCCTATAAATTACCACTACATACCTAGATGATACAGCATACTGTGTACTATCTGTCAGTGGAGTATTCGCCCCGATAAAGGGCGGCTCCGCTTTTATGACAGACAATATCACTATATACGTGTATAAAAACCTTACATCCCAGCTATCCCGACGCGTTTCCCCCGTACAATTTTAGGGTTCATCAGGGGATTCAAAACACTCTTCTCGCTGTGGAATAAGAGTACGCTATATACAACGCATATACAACCTGTCTACAACACATATACCTCCTATTCAAATTAAATAGGGAGACTGATACTTAGCTATGATGCTGTCGGGTATAGGAATGATACTCCCCGCAGCTCCTTTGGTATGCTGGCACCCAGGATAAGAGGGATACAGAGCAAATCATCTCCGCTTCCCTTAAATACTTTCAATGGCCCCTCAAATGTATAATAAACAAGCCCCCAACGCTTCCAATTTGGTATATATTAGATTATACCTATTGCCGGGTTTCTATAAAGTGTGTGCGCGTATCCACTATGTTTGATTAACCCGGCGTTCCGGATGTTGAACTGCGCATATCCGGAAAGAAAAAACATGTCATTTCCGGTTAGTGCCGCCTGAAACAGCACTGCGCATGTCTGTAAGCCGGCCCAAACCATACGGCGCCCGGCGTTCTAAAAACTTCACTGCGCATGTCTGAAAAGAAGAAACATGTCACCTCCGGCCAATGCCGCCGGGACCAGCACTGTGCACATGAAAAGCACCGCTTGATCTCTGTGCCGGAGCCCAAACGCGCGCCTGACCGCACATACTGCATAACAGCGGCAGAGATCACCCTCGGCGAGTGCACTCGTTCCCGACGCTATCCCATCTACTCAAATGTATATTGATAACAAGCCATTGCGGCGGGACGTATCGCCTCAGTTCTCAGAATCTCTCAAGGCAATTACCATACAACAGACACACATAGTTTAATGAGGGCTTGATACAGGGCCATAGATTTCGGGCTACAAACATTCACTGTCCTCATCTGACTTAAATTATCAGACTGTAGGTAGTCAATGAATATAATGAAAAAATTATGATATAGTACTGATACATGTCCAATGGTCAGATTTGAAAAGTCAAAAGTGGTCCTCCATGGAGAGTGCGAACAAGACAGAGCAGGGTGAACAGACCCAAAGCAGAGTCTATTCAATAAAGCAACCAAATTGCAAAGTCTCATTGAGGCCCTTTGGATGAACCGAATCCATACGATAGATCCATTGGGCCTCTTTACACAGAATTCGTCTATCCCACTCCCCTCCTCTGGGGGATGGTCTCACGACTTCTAAGATCAAAAAACGCAGAGATTCCCATTCACCATTATGATGTTCCCACACATGTCGGGCTACTGGCGTATCTCTCCTATTTCGTATATCCCCCAGATGTTCTCCCACTCTTCTTTTAAATGTTCTCCTTGTTTTTCCAATGTAATTGAGTGGGCAGGGGCATACACACATGTAGACTACTCCTTCTGTCCTACAGTTAGCAAAATCACGAATGAAAAATTGTTTTCCATTAGAAGCACTTGTGAAGGATTTAGTTTGTTGTATATATGGGCAGGCTACACATCTCTGTCCACATTTAAACATACCAATTGGTCTTCTTTCCAACCACGTGCCTTGAGAGGGTATTGATGTATAATGACTATGGATCAGTCTATCCTTGATAGATCTACCCCTCCGATAGGTTATCAAAGGGGTTGAGGGAAGATATCCCTTTAGGTCCTGATCCAACATTAAGATTCCCCAGTATTTTTTGAGAATGTTACACACTTCTAGATTTCTGTCATCAAAAGTTGCAACTATACGTGCCTTATTTTTGTCTTTATCTTCCTGGGGTTTCCCTTGTAGCAAAGTTGTCCTATTCTGTTTTTGTGCATGCCTGAAGGCTGATTCCAGGACTCTTGAGGGATATCCTCGATTCAGAAATCTCTCTCTCAACATACCTGACTGTCTCCTAAAGTCCTCATCTCTGGAACAATTTCTCTTAACTCTCAGAAATTGACCCTTCGGTATTCCTCTCCTACAGGGCAATGGATGGTAACTTTCCCAGTGTAACAAGCTGTTAGTTGCTGTAGGTTTCCTATACATATCTGTGTGAATATTACCATTTGAATCTTTAATGATAAGGACATCCAAGAAGGGTAGACATCTCTCCTGCATTTCAAATGTGAAATGCATGCCGATTTTGTTTTTATTGAGTTGTGCAACAAACTCCTCAAAGTGACGCCTTGTACCTTCCCAGAGAATGATGATGTCATCAATGTACCTCCCCCAGAATAAAATCTGGGGGGGGCCATTGATCATCCCCTGATTGAGATACCAAGGTGGCCTCCCACCAGCCCAGGAACAGATTTGCATATGCGGGAGCGCAAGGGCTCCCCATTGCGGTGCCCCTGAGCTGGTGGAAGGTCTTGTTGCAAAAGACAAAATAATTATGTCTTAGCACAAAATCAAGTAATTTGATGACAAAAGCATTATGAGCCTGGAATTCTATACTTCTTGTAGACAAAAAGTATTCTACTGCCTGAATGCCGTTTTCATGTGGGATATTACTATATAGGCTTTCTACATCTATAGAGCCCAATAGTACTTCTTTATTAACTGTAATCCCATCCAATCTACGCAAAAGATCAGAAGTATCTCTTATGTAAGATGGCAATGTGGTTACAAAGTCCTGTAAGATATTATCTATATAGATCCCTACATTTTGCGTGATTGATCCTACACCTGAGACTATTGGTCTGCCTTTTAATGGGGTATAACCCTTATGGATCTTAGGAATCGAGTAGAATGTAGGTATTTGGGGATTAGAAGGCATCATAAATTTGAATTCTGTATTTGATATCAAGCCTATCTCTAAACCCTCCACAAGTATCCTTTCTAGTTCCATAATAAAGGTTGTTGTTGGATCTGAAGATAAAATGTCATAATGCCTTTTGTCCTTGAGAAGATCGTTACACATCTGTTTATACATGTCATGATTTAATATAACTATATTTCCCCCCTTATCGGAGGGTTTGATGATTATAGACTTATCCCGTTCCAGTGCTGACAATGCTTCTAATTCCTCTCTATTAAGATTGTTATGGAATGGTAACCTCTGTTCACCCAGATCACGAAATTCTTTTGAGACTATTTGCAAAAATAAATCAATTTCACGTGTATCCAGCTGACTCGGGGGCATTCTCCTACTTTTGAGTTTCAATTTAGTTTGTCCCTCTCTTATTTCTTCCTCCTCCATAAGGGACACCAAAGTACGTATACCCTCTAAGTCTTGTGTCGTGACACCCAATTGTTGGCATTCAATTTCATCTTTGATTTTAAAAAATTTGTGCCACTTGAGCTTACGCACAAATAGATGTAAATCTTTAGTCCATGAAAAATCACTGAACTTAGTGGTGGGCACAAAAGTCAGGCCCCTCTGTAGAATCTGTAGCTCTCTGTTACTCAATTGCCTATCGGTAAGATTAATTATCTGATGTTGATCTAATATCATTGTTTCTGACGATGTCTCCCCCTAAAAAAGGGGGGAGTGTTGGAGTTGCCAAAGGATGAGGAGGCATAATAATCCATATGCACTCCCATTCCTCCTGAATTCTGGCGTGGACCCCATTTTCTAGCTCTAGTCCCTCTTGTTCTTCCCCTAGATCTTATAGTTGTTTGTGAATTGGTATCTGAAGATTCTGCGTCAGATGACAATACTTCTCTGGGGGTAGTGGGCTTAGATTTTAGGAAATTGAAGGCTCTCCCTTCCTTAAATTCTTGAAGGTCCCTTAAATATTGTTTGCGTTTCCGTACCTTCAGTCCTGTCTGATATTTTTCTATAGAATTTTGTAGGCTTTGTTCTCTCCTAGTGAAGTCTGGATCCCCTCTAAATTTTGATGCTTGTTCTATCAAATTATTTAGAGTTGTAGAAGTACTTTCTAGTGTTTTATTTTCCTCCTTTAATAAGATTTTCATAAGACGTACAGAGCTGTCTATAAGTTCTGTTTCCCACTCTGTCAACAGGGATTCGGACTGTGATCTGATGGCAGGTGTTATGTAGATTCTAAGTCCACTAGGTATAATACGTGATTCGATATAATGCTCTAATGTTTGTGCCTCCCACCAAGATTTAATATTGGCTCGGTAAGCTGTATATAGTTGTTTGAATACCCCTCTTAAATCTGAAGGATCACTCTGATCTGACTCCACCTCAACATCTGAAAACACCGCTCTTGCCTCAGTTCGCCATTTCTCTTTATCCACAGGGCCACTTAAAAAACTGGCCATAATATTAGAAATACTACAAATTCTATATAAACAGAGGATTTGACCAATATATCACTGCAAATAATAATCCCTGTTAAAACATAACTTTTACTAGGCTATCTAAATTACCACTAAATACCTAGATGATACAGCATACTGTGTACTATCTGTCAGTGGAGTTGTCCATTTTATCCAAAAATTCAATTATAACCTAATGGTACCCAATGAAATAAAACTACCAGTCAGATCTGTTCATATAAGTGAGTGGCACAAGATCACTGTAGGCAATCAGCAGCTGCAGCAGAGACTTCCCATTTTGAAGAAAGAAAGTAAACAGAAGACCGGGAAGAGTCAGCACTGTAACAGAGGAGAACAGGAAGGTGAGTATATACATACATACAGTTGAAACAGAATAAACCTTACCCGTTTTCGGTCAATTAGGATTACCAAAATTAGTTATATTTGAGACATGCCAAAAAAATGAGAGAGATAATTTTTAAGGCATTTTTATTACTTTCTGCAAAGTCAAAAGTTTACGTACATTTCCTTAGTATTTGATAGCATTGCCCTTAAACTGTTTGACTTGGGTCAATTGTTTTTGATATTCTTCCACAATCTTCTCACAATAGTTGGTAGGAATTTTGGTCCATTCCTCCTGACAGAACTGCTTTAACTGAGCCATGTTTATAGGTCTTTATTGCTTGCCTTTTCAGCTTTGCCCATAAATTTTCAATAGGATTGAGATCAGGGCTTTGTGATGCCGACTCCAAAACATTGACTTGTTTATCCTTAAGCCACTTTGTAACCAGTTTGATAGTATTCTTTGGATCATTATCTATTTGGAAGACACATTTCCACCCAAGCTTTAACTTCCTGTCTTGATATGGTGCTTAAGTATTGCCACATAATCTTCTTTTCTCATGATGCCATCTATGTTGTGAAGTGCACCAGTTCTTCCTGCAGCAAAACAACCCTACAACATGATGCTTCCCCCCCTGTATTTCAAAGTTGGAATGTTGTTCTTAGGCTTCCAAGCTTCTCCCTTTTTCCTCCAAACATAACGATGGTCAATATGGCCAAACAGTTCAATTTTGGTTTCATCAGAGCACAAGACATGTCTCCAAAAATGTAAGTCTTTGTTAGTGTGTGCATTTGCAAACATTAATCTGGATTTTACATGTTTCTTTTGGAGTAATAGTTTCTTCCTGGCAATGTGGCCTTTCAGCCCATATTGATACAGTACTCTTTTTACTGTGGATAATGACACAATCTTACTAGCATCTGCCAGCATCTTCACAAGATCTTTTGTTCTTGGTTTGATATGTACATGTTGGACCAAAGCACGTTCAGCTCTGAGACACAGAGGGGTATGATGACTGGACATTCCCATCTTGTTTGTACTTGTGTATAATTGTTTGTACAGATGAACGAGGCACCTTCAGGTATTTGGAAATTGCACCCTCGGATGTTCCAGACTTGTGCAAGTCCACAATTCTCTTCCTGATATCTTGCTTGATTTCTTTAGACTTTCCCATGATTTTCCACACAGAAGCAGTGTGTTTCTGGGGTGCTTTAAAACACATCCACAGGTGCATCTCCAATTAACTCAGATGTTGCCAATAAACCTATCAGAAGCTTCCAAAGACATGACATGATCATATGGGCTGTCCCAAATTGTTTAGACGTAGTTATCCTAGTGTATGTAAACTTTTGACTTTGTAGATAGTAATAAAATTGCTTTAAAAAAATATCTGTCTATCATCATTCTGGCATTTGGCAAATATAAATAATTTTGGTAATCCTAACTGATCTAAAATGGGTAAAGTTTACTCTGATTTCACAGTGAGAAAAACATGCATATATGTCTTTATATAGTGTAACCAAACTTCTGGTTTTAACTGTGTATATGATATAGTACCAGACTTACAAAATTGGGAGGGATGTACTCACCTTTGTGAGATACTGTACATATATATATATATATATATATATATATATATATATATTATACACATTGTGCTCAAAAGCTGATACCCCGTATACTCCTGTATATTCCTGGGCTGTCTTTCATGAACTGCGCGCTTGAGATCTCCCCAGAAAGACTCAATGATACGATTGCGGTCAGGAGACTGAGATAGCCACTCCAAAACCTTCACTTTTTTCTGCTGTAGCCAATGACAGGTCGACTTGGACTTGTGTTTTGGATCGTTGTCATGTTGGAACGTCCAAGTATGTCCCATACTCAGTTTCTGGGCTGATGAGTGCAAATTTGCCTCCAGTATTTGCTGATAACGTGCTGCATTCACCTTTCCTTCAAATTTGACCAAGTTTCCTGTGCCTTTGAAGCTCACACATCCCCAAAACATCAGCGATCCACCTCCATGCTTTACAGTAGGAATGGTGTTCCTTTCATCATAGGTCTTGATGACACCTCTCCAAACGTAACGTTTATGGTTGTGGCTAGTGATGAGCGATTGTGTCAACAATTGTTAACAGGTCGATAGTCGATATCGGCAATTATATTGTCGATAGTCGATAGCCGATTATCGCCGATGACAATTAAAGTCTATGGAACAACAGCTTCATTCTTACACCCAAACAGGTGAGGAGAAGCTGGAATTAACATCCACAACAGTGAATTGGATATGTTCTACATCTTAGGCAAGACAATTAAGCTATAAAAGTCACAGGAAAAAATTCATAGGCTAAAATATTTCATTATGTTCAATGGCTAACCGAAAACATGTGGACGGCGTAGCCACAGCAGGTACAGCGGTACCAGTAGCTACGGGGCACCTTTCCCACAAAACAATACACCAGTATTGGAAATGGCACATGGGAACTGGGAGGAGACCCCTATAATTTTTTGCACCAGGGACCAACATCTCATCACATATGTGGTGGCAGCAAGAACATCCCAACGCTGCCACGCGGAGGTTCAGCTGGCAGGGCCTTAGTTACAGCGGGTGCAGTGAGAGCCAGGGCTGCCGTCAGTCATCTATTAACCGTTTCATGTCCACATGCAGATAAATCAAATGAATCACCCACTCATTACTACTTCATATTTTTAACATATCACAGGGCCCCTTTTTGATTCTGGCCCCTGGCAGGAATACTGCCCTACTGCCACCCCTGATATCCATTTTAAAGTAGCCTGACCCCAAAACCACCAAAAAATGCCCTTATGGACCCTTAGAATAAAAATTTGCAATAAGAAATTGATTATTTTAAAAAACAATTTTTCCAATATTGCTTCTGCTGCTACGGCTACTTGCCATTCTACTGCTGGCACGTTGCTGTCATGTTCTACCGTGATATTAGAACATGAAGAAGACACAACACTTGTCTCCAGTTGGTCAACAAGCCCTGTCTGCAAATCCTCCATTCTACTGTCAAGTGGGTTGAAGGAAATTGCTGACTTGGATTTGGAACGTGGATCAAGGAGTGTGGACACCCAGTAACCGCTGTTTATTTTGATGGCCTTGAAGCGCGGGAAATAAGCTTTTTTTCAATGAGACCTTTACTATTGGTTTCTTTTTGCCCATAAAACCAAAAGACCCCTTTGATGGGACCTGGAAAAAAAGTGTCGGAAGAAACAAGTATTTAAAACCCTTTTTTAGTTGAACTGGACATTGACTACCCCTGTTCTGTACCGCAGCATGCCCCGAAAACCAGCGACCCACAGATCACAAAGTGGGAAGAAAGTATATTTGAAGCAGTATTTTAGTGAACTGGAGTTGACTTTTCCTGCCGTACCACAGCAGACCCCCGAAACTCGCTACCCCAGATTAAAAAGTGCCAGAAAAAAGTAGTCTTTGAACACCATTTTATTTTGAAGGGACATTACTATCCCTGCCCCCGTAAAATTTCCGGGAAGGGGAAAGATCTCTCCTTAAGGAGAGCCCCCAAAACGAACGGCTTGTAGATTTTTGTTTTGCCTTTTCGCCCCCATTGATCGCATTCACAAAGCTTATGGGAAAAAGGGGATGAGAACCCCACAGCCCCTCTGTTGGTTGTAACAAATCCTAAATTTTGTTTTGACCCCCCCGATCTTGAGAAGAAAAAAGGGATTTTTTAGCCAAGCCAGTATCTCTAACTACAGACAACGCTTTTCGGGATTTTTGCCCCTCTTCAGTGCAGAGAAGAAATACGGGTGGCTGTGGGGGGAGGCATGGGGATTTTAAAGGGAAATCCTCCTTTAAGGAGAGACCGAACAACGGCTTGTAAGTTTTTGTTTTGCCTTTTCCCCTCTACTTAGCATCTGCATTTCACAAAGCATTAGGGAAAAGGGGGATGAGAACCCCAAGCGCCCCTTTTGGTTTAACAAATCCTCAATTTGCTTTTACCCACCGAGTCTTGAGAAAGCAAAAAGGATTTTTTAGCCAAGCCAGTATCCTCCCCCCTACAGACAACGCTGTTTGGGGTTTTTTTGTCCCTTTTCATGCAAGAAAGAAATAGTGGCTGTGGGGGAGGCACGGTAGTCAGGAAGGGAAGATCCTCCTTAAAGAGAGCACCGAACGAACGGCTTGTAGAGTTTTTGTTTTGCCTTTTCGCCCTCTACTTGGCATCTGCATATCCCAAGGCATTATGGGAAAGGGGCTGAGAAGCCTGTACAATGCTGACAACAGGCACCAGTTACAATAAAATATCGGTAACCCAATTTGCATACAAGTGCGCTATTTGTTAAAAACTGAGACGCACGGAGTGCAATATACAACTATTGAAAAGTTAAAAAGATGAGAATGGGGTTTTACAATTTTGAAAACAGGCACCATTAATATAAAAATCAAACCCAAAATTTTTGCTACAAGTGCCTATTGGGCCAAACTGAGATGCCTGATGCAAAAAACTTTCAAAAGCTTAATGGATTAGATAGGCGGTTTTGGCACACAAAACAGGCACCAGTTATTAAAAAATCTGAACCCAAAATTTGCTAAAAGGCATATTGTGCCAAACTGAGACGCACGGACTGCAATAGAAATATTTAAAAGTTCACATAGAAGGGCGGTTTTTTACAATCTAAACAAAACCCCCCAGTTCAAAAAATATCTAATCCAATGTGGACAAGTGGATATTTCGAAAAACGGGGGCAAGACCCCAATAGAACTGCAAAAAAAAAAAGGGACAATTTCCCCTCATTGGGGGGTCGCTGGAAAAAAGTGTTAAAAAAAATTTCAATGCGAGTTAACAAGATGGGCTGGGCAATATCCCACCTCCTTTCCAAACCCCTCCTCTTCCCTCCACGGCTGCACACAGCACAAGATGTCTTTACTAGTGTTGAGCGATTACGTTGGTATCACATGGCGTAGTCGATAGTGGCCACATGATAAGGGTTTTTCGATAGTCGATAGTCGATCATCCCGATGACCATTAAAGTCTATGGGAGAGCAACAACACCCTTTTTCTTCACCCCAAAAAGAGCTGGAAAGTGGAATTAACGCCAAACAGTCAAATGGATTCCCTACTCTTAGGGACAACACTTAGCTATTAAAAACCCCAGAAAAAAAAGTTCCCCAAACCAATTTACTATCCCCCGTCTTGTCCACACAGACCCTTAAACCTGCTCACCCACAAATTAAAAAGTCCAGAAGGCAGTATTATTTGAACCTCATTTTACTTGAACTGGACATTGAATACCCTGTCCTTGGGAAAGCACCCTGGGCCCCAAAACCTGCATGACCCACAGATTAAAAAGTGCCGGAAAAAAAGTAGTCTTTGAACCCCCATTTTAGTTGAACTGGACATTGCAAACCCCCCTGGACCGCACATGACCCTTTAAAACCGTCTGAACCCCTGATTAAAAAAAAAAAAATGCCGGGGAAAAAAGGGGTCTTTCAACCACCATTTTAGTTTCTGACATTGACAAAACCCCGTCCTGGGGCCCCAGCATACCCTTAAACCGTCTGACCCACAGATTAAAAAAACCCCGGGAAAAAAGGAGCTTTGAACCACCCTTTTAGTTGAACTGGACATTGACTATACCCTTCCCCTTTACCGCAGTAGACCATTAAAACCCGTCGACCCCAATTAAAAATGCCGGAAAAAGGGGTCTTCGTCTTTCAACCCCATTTTTTGTTTCACTGGACATAACTGCCCTTTTTCCTGGGCCACAGTATACCCTTAAACCGTCGACCCCCCGATTAAAAAGTCCGGAAAAAGGGTCTTTCAACCCCATTTTATTTATGGGCATTGACAAACCCCGCCCCGGACCGCAGCATGACACTTTTAAACCTGTTACCCCCAAAATTAAAAAATGCCCGGGAAAAAATGTTTTTAACCACCATTTTTTTGAATGGACATTAACTTACCTGCCCGGCTAAGCAGAGCCCCAAACCCCATGACCCCCAGATTTAAAAAATGCCGGAAAAAAAGGGTCTTTCAACCACCCTTTTAGTTTACTGAACAATGACTAGAACTGTCCTGGACCCAGTATGACCATTAAACCTTCTGACCCCCGATTTAAAAAATGCCCGGAAAAAAGGAGTCTTCAACCACATTTGAAGTTGAAGCTGGACCATTGACTTAACTTCCTGGAACGCAGTATGACCAATAAAACCTGTCTGACCCCAAGATTAAAAAGTGTCGGAAAAAGGAGTCTTCAACCACCATTTTAGTTTTCACTGGACATTGAACTATACCTGTCCTGTGCCACAGCGTGACCCAGGTCCGGAGTTACAGTGGGTGCGTGAGCAGCCCAGGCTGGCGGTCCGTCATCTATTAACAAACGCAGGTTTAAAATGCCCTGATGACGCAGCAACAAATTGTCGTGCCTGAAGCAGAGGTGCGGAAGCGAAGTATGAGAACTCCAAGCCTTCCCAGTACACAGTCAAAACCTGTGTAGCGCATGCCCCCTCCGTATGAAGTGCGGACCAATGTGAGCTTCACTTGGAAATACTGGTGTTGAACGCTCTCTGTAACACCCAAGGTGCCCTTTTTTCTTGGTATTCTTTTTCTCATTTTACTCAACGTGCTGGAGGAAATGGTCCTGGTACTTTGTTCTCTGTTCCATGCTTTCATACTCCATGTCCTTCGAATAACCCTACATCTGGTCAAGTTTTCCTGTACCATCCCTTGTACAATTCAGAAGAATTTTTTTAAACATCTAATAGTACATGCAAGTTTTTAGTAGTTTTAATTCTAGAAACACATTTTTAAAATAAGATGGAATCCCACCAGGTCTTTGTTTCTCTTTTTATAATTTATATTAAATGGTTGTCTCAATACAGGGATTGATAGCTTATGTTTAAAGATCTTGCAAAAACAAGTCATTTTGCAATATGTGTCCAATTAACGTTGTCTACCTATTCCTGTTTCTGACACACATCACCCTTGAGCCACTCTTGAGCAATTGTGAAGAACAAATGTCTGTTAGAAACAATTTTTTATAATAGAGACTGTAGTATCAGCTGCATGTCACAGCAAAATGCCCTCCAAAAATTCAAAACATGACCCATGCCACTTTGGACAATTGTGAAGAACAAAATGTCAGTTAGAAAAACAACATATTTTTTTATAATAAGACCTGTAATATAGCTGCATGTCACTAGCAGCAAAATGCCTCCAAAAATTCAAAGCAAAACCCTTGAGCCATTTGGACAATTGTGAAGAACAAATGTCTGTTAAAACAACATTTGTTTTATAATAGGACCTGTAGTATAGCTGCATGTCCCAGCAGAATGCCCCCCAAAAAATTCCAAAAAACATGACCATGAGCCCCTTTTTGACAATTGTTGATGAACAAATGTCAATTAGAAACAACATTTTTTAGAATAGGACCCTGTAGTATTGCTGCAAATTTCAAAGCAACATGACCCAAAAAAATTATAATACTATGACTTCTCAGCCCACTAATTAAAAATTGTGAGGGAGAAATGCCACTTAAAAGCCACCTTTCTGTTCCAAAGGGACCATAATTAATTGCCTGTAACTCACAGCACAAACAAGACCACATAAAATTAATAAATAAGACTTCTCGCCACTGTTAAAATTGTGAGGCAAACATACCCCCAAAACCATTGACAAATGCGAAAAATTCTAAAGATGAGGAAGTGAAGTAAATGGAATATGGTTTTTGTCATGAAACCTTGGTGTCTTTTACAGTCTCCCTCACAGCAAAACTCAGCAATGAACAGTAGTAAACTGAGAATACAAATTGGCAGAAAGAAAAATTATCATTTTAAAAATAAGTTTTTCAAGAACCATTTCTGTATGGAGAGGAATGTTGAAGTAGACCAGCAACTATCTGTGACCTCTGGCCATTGGGGCACACAACATCAATCATAGATCCATGCTGATCATCTTGAAGAAAGTCAAACGATCCACTTATCTGTGGAAAGCCGGATTTGTTTGTCTGTAATGACTCCTCCGCTGGCTGAAGGTCCGCTCAGATATGACGCTGGCTGCTGGGCAGGACAGACACCTCTATGGCGTGCGAGCCATCTCGGGCCATTCGTCCATTTTGGACATACCCAGAAGTCCTATTCGGGTCCGGAACACATACAAAAACATCGGTGTTGAGACCAGATAGTCGTGCACCATGATCTTAAGCTGGTCTCTGGGTGTTTGTATGTTGCCCTGCAATTGCATGCGTTGGAGAGGTGAGGTAAAATAAAGATTGCCAGAGGTCACCCATTAGGCTTCTCCACCTTGCCCTGCTGCTGCTGCAGCCGCTACGGCTACTGGCACTCTCTGCTGTCACGTCGCTGGCGTTGTTCCACTGTGACATTTGACGAACGTGAAGCAGACCAACAGATGTCTCCAGTTGATCAATCAGCAAGGTCTCCATTTGCCTGTATTTTACTCTCTCTATTTGGGTGGGTGGAAAGGAAAGTGGCTGAGTTTGTTTTTGTACCGGGGATCCAGGAGGTGCCACCCAGTAACTGTTGTTCAATTTTGATGGCCCTTTAATGCGAGGATCATGTTGGAGGAAATGGAGCATCCATGCACTCATTGTGAGAGATGGAGCCTTGATTCCCAAGCCATCTGGGTCGAGTGGCACTAGCAAACTGATCTTCTCATCTTCCTCTCCGCCTCAAATTCGCGCCAACCTCTTTTCCAAGGCAGGGACGTCGGTAACATCGGTGTCTAGGGGAATACCTCCTCCCTCCTCCTTCCTCCCCGCTGCCTCCGGCACAGCTTTCAACACGAGCCCTGGCCCACTTGCCTGAGAATGATGTCACCCTGAGATCTGATGCGCCACCTTGCACTAGCTCTGGACCCAAACCAACTGCCTAATGAAGACCAGATAAATTGTTGAAACTGTCAGGCCCTTGTGGATTTGACTGAGAGAAAAGGCTCCATGTCCCGCAATGCTGTGTTCCGTCTCCTCCTCCATCGCTGGCGGAACCTGTTGTTGTCAGAGTGTCCAACGATCGGTTCGCAGAACTAAGATCACCACATGCCATGCTGACAAGGGCATTGTCCGACACTGACCATTTTGTGGGCTTCTTCAAAACTGGCAAGGATGGTGCAGAGCTCTTTCACCTGCCCCTCCACCTCGTGGCTCAACACCCCGAGGTCCGCACCCTGCTTGTCAGGCATGTGTCACTTCGTACTGCGTTAATGGCATTTGCGCTACTACCACAATCGCTGGAGCATGTGGAGGGTGGTATCCAGCGTGTTGCCGACGTCAACAATGAGACGGTTTGACGGGGAGGCCGAGCTGACGCAGCCAACGCAGCCAGGCTGGAACGAAGCAGGGTGCGAACGGCGTAATTGCAAACTCAGACCTCGATGCCTTCCTTCAGCAGGTCAGTTCCAGACCACGGTAGTCTCTTTAGAAATTTCTGGACTACCAGATTCATGACATTGCCAGGCAAGTGATTGCTCCAAGCCTACCGATCTAAGGGCGGCCAGCAGATTTTCGCACCGATATCCGCATACCACCTTGCCTGGCACAAAGTGGTTTCTTGCACCCAGCGCAGCGCACGGTATCTTGCGGAGAGCCCTCCACAGCTCCTGACCTGTGTGGGGACGGTCTCCAAGACAGATTAATTTCTAAACGGCTTGGTTTCTCTGGCCACGTGATGCCAACCCAGAGGACTTGTGGGATGAAGCGCCCTGCACCATCCCGGCCGGTTTTGAAGAGCGTGCGCCTACCTGAGAGCCACAGTCACCAACCCCAGAGACATCCCCCAGCTCACCCAGTTAGCTTTCACAAGATACAGCGGCCTTTGGCCATGCTTACTAGTCCATGTGTCGGTGTCAGATGGACATTCCGGCCACAGATGCAGACAACGCTCTTGATGAAATTTTAGATGAACACGTGGGCTGGCCTGGGCAGGGACGGTTTTCCTGGCAAGAAATGCCTGCTCGGCATCTGGTATTGGGGGCAGGCGAGTGCCAGACTGTGCGGAACCCATCTGTGTCTACCAGACGGAAAGGCAACATTTCCAGAGGCCAAAAGCCTGGCAATGCCACATTCAGTCTTTTGGCTTTGGGATGGATTTAGAGTAAAGTGTTTCTTCTCGCTCCAAAACCTGGAAGACAGAAGGCTGGCTACTAACAGCCGCGTACGGCGTGCAGGTACGTCAAACTGGAACTGGCGGAAGGAGAAGGGGTAGGATGGGTCTCTGGTGGTGCTGTTGTTACTCTTGCGACTCGGAGGCTGATCCTGATCATGATTCTGAGAGACATGGGCAGCTGAGGAACGCTGGTGGTGCGGAGGAGGCGGAGACAGAGGTGTTACAGTGGTTGGAGGCCAGGCGTCGTGGTCTGGCCTTTTTTTGGCCACGATTTCCCTCCATTTTTTCCACCTTATTCATTCGCTGCAATTGACCTATGACATGTTGGTGGTGGTAACCACTTAAGGTCTTTGCCTCTACTTATGCGTTTACGGCAAAGGCGGCATATGACATCCGCTGGGTGAATCAGAGGCTTGCTCAGAGAAGGCCCAGGCTTGAGAGGCCCTGGACCTTTTTGACGGCAAAAAGGAGAAGCGGGTTTGCGCTGACCTGGCTGGGGGAATCATATCAGCGGACTTCTGCGACCGCCCTCTCCCTTTTTGTGCGGGACCTGTATGACACTCCCCCATCGTCTTCCCTCGTCCACTGATGAAGCCTCGCAGGCAAATACTGCGGAAAAGACCACGAGGGATCCGCAAAGTCGTCATCATCATCAGAACAGTTGACTTGGTCGTCCTGACTTTCTGCATCCAAAAGCTGCGGGCTACAGAAAGGGAGGGCCTGCAAGGCGTTGCCAAACGCCCGGGATTTTTGCCGATTGACCGCTTCCCTTCCCCTCCTCTGAGGGCCCATCAGTAACGGGGCGTCAGAGCAGACTAAATCATCCTCTTGATCTTTTAACATGCCTTCTGACCCCAACCGCATTTTGTCATAAAAGAGGTCTTCAGACAATGGATTATCCACAGTGGTGGGTACACGAGTTGACATTTGGGCTGCTTCATGTTGGATGGATGATGCTGATGACGACATTGGGGCCGTGACGGGGGAGGACGAGGAGGTAAGACTGCTGGATGCAGGTTGCATTAACCACTGAAGGACAGTTTGGCGCGCTGTTCGTTACTGAGATTAACAGGGCCCGACCCACGAGGGACAGGCCTGACGGTCCTGAAAAACTGATGATCCGCTGGCATGCATGTTGTCGCCAGCACTGGAAGGAGCACCTTCTCTCATACCTCTACCTCCATGTGCTACCCCCCTCTTTGCTCGCTTACCACCTGCATTTCGCTTCATGTTCAGAAATATAAAAATTTGAGAAGGTATGGAAGAGTTTTGGAAGTCTTTTATTAAAAGACGGCAAATCACAGCTATTCTAAAAATCCCTCTAATAAAAAACAAAATTGCTGGATTCAAATTTAACTGCAAGGTGTCTCTATCAACAAATCTGGACTGGGCAAAAGTGCAAAAAACACGTATCTGTTATGTTTTCGTATAATACAATGAAATTTTTGCACCTTTCAATTCACCTGTGGTGACTATAAAATTGCTGTTTTCAAAATTACGTGCAAGCTGCGTCAATGAACAAAGCTGTAGTGCGCCAAAGTCAAAAAGCACGTCGTTTTTTTCGAATAATACACGGTATTTTTTGCACCTTTCAATTCACCTGTGGTGACTATAAAATTGCTGTTTTAAGATTTATGTGCAAGCTGCGTCAATGAACAAAGCGGTAGTGCATCAAAGTCAAAAAACACGTATCTGTTATGTTTTCGCATAATACACGGTATTTTTTTGCACCTTTCAATTCACCTGTGGTGACTATAAAATTGCTGTTTTCAGATTTAGTGCAAGCTGCGTCAATGAACAAAGCTGTAGTGGCGCCAAAGTAAAAAAACACGTATCTAAAAATGTATTCGAATAATAAAATGTTATTTTTTGCACCTTTCAATTCACCAGGGGTAACTACACAATTGCTGGATTCAAATTTAACTGCAAGGGGGCCCTATCAAACAAATCTGACTGGGCAAAAGTGCAAAAAAACACGTATCTGTAATGTATTCGGATAATAAAGGTATTTATCGCACCTATCAATTCACCTGTGGTGACTACAAAATTGCTGTATTCAAATTTAACTGCAAAGTAGATCTATCAACAAAGCTGGCCTGCGCCAAAGTGAAAAAACATGTATCTGAGATGTATTCGGATAATAAAAGGTATTTTTTTGCCACCTATCAATTCCCTTGTGGTGACTAAAAAATTGCAGTATTCACATTTAAGTGCAAGGTGCCTCAATGACAAAAGCTGTAGTGCGCCAAAGTGAAAAAACACGTACCTGTAATGTATTCGGATAATAAAAGGTATTTTTTGGCACCTATCAATTCACCAGTGGTAACTACACAATTGCTGGATTCAAATTTAACTGCAAGGTGGCTCTATCAACAAAACTGGGACTGGGCAAAAGTGAAAAAAAACAGTACTGTAATGTATTCGGATAAAAAAGGTATTTCTGGCACCTATCAATTCCCCCTGTGGTGATTACAAAATTGCTGTATTCAAATTTAACTGCCAAAGTAATCTATCAACAAAGTGGCCTGCGCCAAATTTGAAAAAACACGTATCTAAAATGTATTCGGATAATAAAAGGTATTTTTTGGCACCTATAAATTTCACCTGTGGTGACTAAAAAATTGCAGTATTCACATTTAAGTGCAAGGTGCTCAATGAAAAAAAGCTGTAGTGCGCCAAAGTGAAAAAAAACACGTATCTGAAATGTATTCGGATAATAAAAGTTTTTTTTTTGGCACCTATCAATTCACCTGGGGTGACTAAAAAATTGCAGTAGTCATATTTAAGTGCAAGGTGCCTCAATGAACAAAGCTGTAGTGCGCCAAAGTTAACAAACACGTATTTGAAATTTATTCGGATATTACAAGGTATTTTTGGCACCTATCATCCTGTGCTGACTTGCAGGATTCTAATTTAAGTACAAGGTGGATATATCAACAAAGGTGGAATGGGCAAAATTGAAAATGAACACCTAACTGAAATGTATACTGATAAAAAAGTGGGGTTTTGGACCTAAAACAAAGAGAACCTGTCGTTACTAGAAAAAGAGTGTATCCTATAAATTCAGGCTGCCCAATATCCAGGGAAATATTTTCAATAGATAACTGTTAAAAATAAAGCTATTGCAATGTTTTACACTAAGTCTTGGTGAACTTATCCAGTATTCTTTATAGAGCTTTTTCTGTGTTCGCCCGGGGGGGGCCCCCCCCCCGCTCCCCCCCGCGACTTTACAGCGGTAGATGCTCCTTTAAATTCTCTACCTAACTATATAAAATCTCCAATCTCTAATCCAACTAAATTGTAAGGATCACACTAAAAAGTAGAGGTATCTCTGTGAAGAAATATAATAATTTCGCTGAGCTGTTTGGACACAAGCAGAGCGCACGTACTTCTGCTCTGAGACGCTGAGAGACACTGGGCTGAACAGGAACGCTGTTCTATGTAAAACGAGGTCATGTGATTTTTTTCCCGCCAATTTGCAACCATACACATCCCATCATGACGTCGCACACACATCTCACCCTGCTCTATTCTGTAATCTGATTTTGGGGGCCAAAATTACCGGAAGCGCCGAAAATGGCGCGATCTTAATAATGATGCACAGATTTAACTTAAATTATCGGGATAATCTAAAAAATCCGATCACCATAAAAACTGTGCCGATTTCAACTTTGTCGATAATAATCGCTCAACACTAGTCTTTACAAGTCTCTAACTAAATAAGAACTAAAATTCTCTATTGTAGCTATATCCTAAGCTTCACAGCTACAAGGATGGTTTTCTGTATAAAAAAGACTGCCTCTCTGAGCTGTGACAACAGCTAATTGGGACAGGCAGCGAGAAGTGTTGCTCTGTAGTGAGATAGTGTAGGAGAGACTGATCAGGAAATACAATTGTATACATAAAACGAAGTCATGTGATTTTTACAGCCAATGAGATCCATACACCGCCCACAGCTGACGTTGTATACCCCCATCTCCCCCTCTATGCTCTGAGCTGATTGGCTGGCTGCCAAAATTACAGGAAACGGTTATCTTTAAGTTTTTCACGGAAACTATTGCGTCATCGGAAAATTCCGATAAAGGTAAAAACTGTGCCGATTTCAATTTTTGACGATAGTATCGCTCATCCCTAGTTGTGGACAAAAAGTTTTGTCTCATCACTTCAAATAACCTTGTTTAAGAAGTTTTGAGGCTTGCTGTTTGGCGCATTGTAGGCGAGACTTTGTGGCATTTGCGATTCGATCATGCAGCCCATTTTTCTTCAAGTGCCTCATTATTGTGAATCTTGAAACAGCCAAACCTCTAGTTTTCAGAGAGTCCTGTATTTCAGCTGATGTTATTTGTGGGTTTATCTTTGCATCACCAACAATTGTCCTGGCAGTTGTGGACGAAATTTTGTTGGTCTACCTGACCATGTTTTGGTTTTTACGGAGCCCCTGATTTTCCATTTGTAAATCACAGTTTGAACCATGCTGACTGACATTATCAATTCCTTGGATATCTTTTTGTATCCCTTTCCTGTTTTATACAGTCTAACTACCTTTTACCATAGATATGTTTACAATTCTTTTACTTTCCATATGACTCACAATCCAGAAAAGTCAGTAGCTTGATAAAAGATGCAAGAGTCTGTCTGGATCCTCAGCTTTTATGCACATACACTGATTACAAGCAAACATGTCACAGGTGAATATTAGAGATGAGCAAATTTCTCAAAAATTTGATTCGGACGACTCAGCGAATTTTCCCTAAAAATTCGGTTAGTTCAAAATTAATTTGCAATGAATTGCATTAAAAAAACAGCTATTTCCTGGCTGCAGAGAGTCTTTATGGTGTTGTAGAGCATTGTGCCATACAGAGATATGCATAGGTAGCGTGGTTTGGTATTGAAACAATGCTGTGATTTAGTATGACACGCAGATGACAGCCGCCGCTCTAAGAATCGCTTCATACTTCACTTTTCTAGGCTGTTACGGGGTCAAAACTGATCAACTTACTGAAGTGGGAACGCAGTCTGACAGGGTAATATCAGCGCAAGCTAGAAAGAACAGAGCTGAGAGCCAAGATCCCACTATATCGTCAAAGAGTTCACTACTTTTACACCGTCATCAGATGATTCCAAAGATTATGACAGAACCTGTTCTGTTAAATGCTGATACATGAAAAAGTGGAGAGGGTGTTGGCAGTAACTTTGCGTTAACGTCACTGATCATTTTGCCCTTCAGTTGATCCATTAGTGCCCGCTTTCAGTCGGTCAATAATCCATAAGTATTGCTAAAGCCAAAAAGAAACGGGAGTTGATCCAAAACAGAGATGACAAATAAATAGAAAATTTAAACATGCACAAAACGAAGAAAGTTGAGCTCACCACTTGATATAGGTATTGCACGGACCCTCAAGGGCAAAAAGGAACATATGCAGCAGAATAAAGCGTTGCCCAGCAATCTGATGGCCAATGTAAAAAAATTCAAAATTTTATTCCAAAAATTCATTAAAATGGAAAATTTACTCGTCTTCTTTGTTCCCTACAGACTGAACTGGATGGATTTCAGACACGTGTAGGGCAGAAATACACACACTGGATTTGACACAGAGTTCCACACAAAAAGTGCAAATATTAACTTTTTGCCACAGATTGCAATATCCCAAAAATAAAAAAAATAAAGAATGCGGGTTCAGGAACAGGTGTGTATATGACACACACCTGTGTATTTGAAAGGTATTTCACCCCAGTAACTCTAAAATAGGAAGTATTTTGCAGAGTACAATCTTTTGCTGCTACAGAGAGATGCTTTTACATATGAGACAGAGTGACAAGTGGCAGAATTTAATATGGCTTCCTTATGTATATGGCTGTGACATCACAGAAGCTGGCTGGCTGCTGATTGGCTGCACGTCTGCATGTCATGGCATTGAGGGCGTTCCTTTCTTTCTCGAATAGTTCTTTGCCCCATGTCACGCCATGTGCTCGTGACCATTTTAGAAAAAAACTATTCGTTACCACGAACCGCCAGGAAATTCGGCTTCGTTCAGAATTGAGTTTTTCTTGAAATTTTAAACGAATTAGACTTTTTTAGAATCTATTTGCTCATCTCTAGTGAGGATGTTACCTTTAGAAGCCATTCAAACCTATTTGTGTCAACTTCTGTGAATGTTATAAGTCCAAAATCACCAGGGTATGTGAACTTTTGATCCGGGTCATTTAGATGTTTTTGGTTGTCATTATGATGTAAAAAGAGAAATCACAGTAGTTTGACAATAAACGACTTCACCCAACCACTAACCATGAGTAGAAAAAAGTTTTTGTGTTATCATTCATATTCTCAGAAAAAAGGCCAAGAAAGCAAAAATTTGGCTGCAGTATGTAAACTTTTGAGCACATATACAAATTCACATACAGACAACAATGAAGAAATGACACTTTGATACAATGTAAAGTAGTCAGTGTACAGCTTGTATAGTAGTGTAAATTTGTTGTGCACTCAAAATAACTCAACACACAGCCATCAAAGTCTAAACTGATGGAAATAAAAGTGAGTACACGCCTAGGTGAAAATGGATAAACTGTGCCAAAAGTGTCAATATTTTGTGTGGCCACAATTCGGGTATGTTCAGACGATTTCTAACAGGTGTATAGCAGCATGTACTGTGTGCGGCACCATACTCCCACTGCCTAGAAGTACGCACTGGCAGTGCATACCTCTAAAGCACTGCAGAGGGACTCTAATAATGTTTAGCTAGTGTATAGACAGCTGAGGGTTTACTTTGTTTATGTGTTTGTTTCTTTATCCAGTTGTTCATGTTGCCTCAATAAAGCTGGCTGAGGCCAGTAAAAAGATTCTTGGTGTTGGAGTATCAGTGTATCAATACCATTCTACCAAGTGATGATGTCAAAGCATGAGATGCTGGTGATGTATTGTTTTCATATACCACATACCTCCCATGGTCTTATGGAGTCCATGGCTTGATGGGTCAGGGTTTTTTGGTGGCAGGTGCTTTAAATATAGCAGGTACATAAGAACATAGAAAATTTATGACAGAAAAATAACACCCTAGTTAACCTAATTTGTCCTCATTATCTAATTTTAATTTTTATCTATGGATCAATAAAGATAGTCCTCGACTTACGAGGTTCCAACTTATATCTGTCTCCTAGTTACAAACAGAGACTGATGGGGCATGGCTCATCACGCCACATAATAACATTGGAACATCGCAAGCCTTCCTGTGCACACTGCGTCTTCTGGCTGGAACAGCAGCTCTTTTTTTTACCTTCCTCCTGCTCACCCACCTGGCACTGGGAAGCTTCGTCTTCAGGTCAGCCTAACAGCTTTCCCTCACGCTGTTCTAGTCTTGTGCTATAAGTCACTGCACAGTTGGTCTGTTCTTACTGTTCCCAGAAACTCCCACCTTTCCTCAGCCACCTCCAATGTAAAATACAGTACTTTCCTCTATCAGCGCCTATATATTTAGTACATGTGTGGCATGCTTGCACAAGTGGAAAAACAAGTGCCAGCTTGCCACACAAGTACTAATTGTATAGGTGCTGAGTAGTCCATGTGTTGCTGTGGCATGCTGGCACTTGTTGTTCCACTTGTTGCTATTAACTGTGGAACTGCAAGTGCCAGCATTCCACAGCAGCACATGGGAGACAGAAAGTGAGGAGAAATCTCCTAAACAGGGACAAAGGCAGCCAAACAAATGTAAATGTGGTGTTAACTCTTCCCTGTACTATCCAAAACTAAAAAAACTTTTTTTTGCTGGAGGTGCATTTAATAAATGTACCTGTTCCGACTTACATACAATCTAAATTTAAGAACAAACCTATAATATACATTTATCCCAGGCATGTTTAAATTCACGTAAGGTTGATTTTCTAAATTACTTCTGCTGGAAGTTTGTTCCAAGCATCAATTACTCTTCTGTGTTGTTTCATATCCACAAGGAACCTTGACGTGGTTTGTGGGCTTGCGTATAGTGGCCACTGTATCAAATACCTCATATCTGATATTTTTCTAGTATAGCATTTTTTTTGCCCTAAATGCTGAGGAGTAGTGTTGAGCGATTACGTTGGCTATCGACATCGGGCGATAGTCGATAGTCGGCCACCATCGATAAGGTTTTTCGATAGTGAGCAGTCGATTATGAGCGATGACCATTAAAGTCTATGGGAGAGCAACAACACCTTCATTCTTACACCCAAACAGGGCTGGAGAAGCTGGAATTAACAGCCACAACAGTCAAATGGATACCTGCTACATCTTAGGCAACACACTTAGGTTATAAAAGCCACAGAAAAAAAGTCACACACCATTCACTATCCCTGTCTTGTACCACAGCATGACCCTTAAACCTGCATCACCCACAAATTAAAAAGTGCCAGAAGGCAGTATGATTTGAACCATCATGTTACTTGAACTGGACATTGAATATCCCGGTCCTGGAACGCAGCATGACCCTAAAGACCTGCATGACCCACAGATTAAAAAGTGCCGGAAGAAAGTAGTCTTTGAACCACCATTTTAGTTGAACTGGACATTTTCAGATTTACGTGCAAGCTGCGTCAATGAACAAAGCTGTAGTACGCCAAAGTCAAAAAACACGTATCTGTTATAGATTCGGATAATACAAGGTATTTTTGGCACCTTTCAATTCACCTGTGGTGACTATAAAATTGCTGTATAAGATATAAGTGCAAGCTATCTCAATGAACAAATCTGGACTGGGCAAAAGTGCAAAAAACACGTATCTGTTATAGATTCTGATGATACAAGGTATTTTTGGCACCTATCAACCTGTGCTGACTACAAGATTGCTGGATTCTAATTTAAGTGCAAGGTGGATATATCAACAATGGTGGAATGGGTAAAATTGAAAAAGAACACCTATCTGAAATGTATACTGATAATAAAAGTGGAGTTTTGCACCTAACAAAGAGACCTGCAGTTAACAGAAATGATGTGTATCCTAATATAAGTTCACACTGCCCAATATCCAGGAAATATTTCAATAGCAAACTGTTAATAATGAAGATATTGCAGTGCAATGTCTACACTAAGTCTTGGTGAACTTTATCCAGTGTCCTTTATAGAGCTTGTCTGTGTTCGCCCACACTATATATTATATAAATTAAGGTCCTTAAAGGAGTTTTGCCACTTGGAAAAGTCCCCTGTAGAGGTTGGCTCATAGCTCATTACAAGACAGCTTTAGTGAATGGCGAAAGGGCCTTGCTTGCACAGCTCTCCCCATTCATGTCTATGGGAGTTCTGATTATAGCTGAGCACAAACGCTCTATGTTGGGAGCAGAACAGAAGGGGGAAAGCTGTGCAAGCATGGCCCTTTCCACATTCACTAAAGCTGGTTTGTAGCGAGCTATGAGCCAACCTCCACAGGGGACTTTGCCAAGTGGCAAAACCCCTTTAAGTTAATCCTGATAAAGTGTGATTCAGCTTTTTTTTTTCTTTACCAAGATCAAAGATTAATTGAGAAACTACTTAACTGATTTTCCAGTTCTGCAATTTTCCCATTTATGTTCCATATAAATCACTATATGACAATAAAGAAACATGCCTCCTTTTAACTATGACTTGGAGGGGTGGACAGTCAAACCCTGCTGCTAATACTGTTTTGGACCATTCAATATTGATCATCATTATATAAGAAATTTAGCCCAGATCTTATAGAACTGATTCAATTTCCTGCAATTTATAGGGCAGCCATTGGAGATTTGGAGTTCATCAGCGCAGACACCAACTTCATTGTTCTTACAATACTTTAAAGCTATCGAATTTATCAGTTGGTCAACCAGTTACAGTTACATTTCTCCCTTGATGAGGGTAAAAAAGCTATATTATACAGTGCCTGCATTTTGTTATTTATTCCAGGTATCCTTCCAATCCCCAAAGGCAGATACTGGAAAGCATGACTACAAGTACTGCTCATGTTCACATGAAGCAAGTCCATTAAGACGGAATGCACATGTAGAGTTCTATATATGTTCTTCTGTTACCTATGAATGCCCTCCATATAACAAAGGTGCAACTATACTCGTCTTCTGTCAGAGATTCAAGTGCTATTTTAAATGAAGTCTGTTATAAAGGATAAACACAACATTGCTATTTCCTCTTTATTGAGGCTTCTCTAGAACAGTACATGATCTCTCTTCATGAGTTCTCTGCTCATTTTGTAATGTGTTCATCAAACTTTCAACAGTTACACAAAATTTCCCTATGGGCATCCAGTCTCGTGTTTCATTGATCATCAACTCATTCTCAACTAGCGTATCCCTCATAACCCGATGTGTTTTCTGTCTTTTATTCTCCTTCGTTTAGTCTGTGAGCACTGTTCCTTTTACTACACAGTGTTGTTTCAGTTATTTGTGAAGTTGGATCTCCTATTCAAAACAGGACAATGTTACATATGTTGTTGCTTTAAAGTATTAATAGTTGTATAATTAATATTGGTTTATTCTCTGACTTAGTATGAATAAAAATACCTTAAATGTATTAACAACAAAGTTCTATGTCACAAATAACTGGTGAAAATATTTGTGCATTACCTTAATTTTAAAACTGAATTTTCTAGCAATTTATAATTGTGGACTGTGGTGTTTGTTGACTGCTTTAGTTACCTAATAAAAAATTGATAGTGGACAGAGCAATGAGGTAACTTGTAACTGCACATTCTTGTAACTGGGGACATGTATGCCACTATGGACTTCAGTGAGACAGCTCTGGCCTAATTTCATCTGACTTTGAATGTGTGCAAATCACAGAGAAATGTGAACTGACTACACACTGAGAAAATCAGCAAAGACAGAAAATCATTGCAAATCACAGCCTTATCAATATTTTACCAAGTGAAGACTAGACACTATACAAACCCCCCTATCCATAAATATACATCAACACTTATGAGTATAAAGAAATGTATGTTTACCTGTACATTCATCCATTACTAAATCCTATGAATATAAATTACTATTCTTAAATGTTTGCAAGTTGATATGAACTCATAATGCATGAAATGAATCACCAGATGTAGCAAGACTTTGTGCAGACAATGTATTCGTTTAAGTATTTCACATAATGGACATGTTATGCAGGAAAGATTATGCAATTGATATGACCTTGACTATAAACTGAAAGTCAAAGATATTTGTAATCTTATGATATGGAGGTGGTCTGTGTAAATGAAAACAGGCATTTAGCTCTGGTATGTGTCATTTTGTGCATAAAACTGTGCCAATAATTAGAAGATAGCATGCATGTTAAAGTACTGATTTGATGAAGTTCTGTAACAAATTTGTAAATAGACTGATGACCATGATAAATGTATGTATATATACGTATATATATATATATATATATATATATATATATATAATTTATTTTTATATATATTTTATATATATATATCTATCTATAATCTATCTATCTAAACATCTATCTATCTATCATCTATCTATACACTCACCCGGCCACTTTATTAGGTACACCTGTTCCAACTGCTCGTTAACACTTATTTTCTAATCAGCCAATCACATGGCGGCAACTCAGTGCATTTAGGCATGTAGACATGGTCAAGACAATCTCCTGCAGTTCAAACCGACATCAGTATGGGGAAGAAAGGTGAGTGCCTTTGAAACGTGGCATGGTTTGTTGGTGCCAGAAGGGTGGTCTGAGTATTTCAGAAACTGCTGATCTCCTGGGTTTTCACGCACAAACCATCTCTAGGGTTTACAGAGAATGGGGCCGATAAAGAAAAAACATCCAGTGAGCGCAGTACCTGTGGGCGGAAATGCCCTTTTTGATGCCAGAGGTCAAAGGAGAATGGGCAGACTGGTTCGAGCTGATAGAAGGCAAACAGTGGGCTCAAATAGCCACCCCTTACAACCAAGGTAGGCAGAAGAGCATCTCTGAACGCACAGTAACGGCGAACTTTGAGGCAGATGGGCTACAGCAGCAGAAGACCACACCGGGTGCCACTCCTTTCAGCTAAAGAACAGGAAACTGAGGGCTCCAATTTGCCCAAGCTCATCGAAAATTGGACAGTAGAAGATTGGAAAAACGTTGCCTGGTCTGATGAGTCTCGATTTCGCTGTGACATTCGGATGGTAGGGTCAGAATTTGGCGTCAACAACATGAAAGCATGGATCCATCCTGCCTTGTATCAACGGTTCAGGCTGGTGGTGGTGGTGTCATGGTGTGGGGAATATTTTTCTTGGCACTCTTTGGGCCCCTTGGTACCAATTGAGCATCGTTGCAACACCTTGTTGAATCTATGCCACGAAGAATTGAGGCAGTTTGAAGGCAAAGGGGGGCCCAACCGGTTACTAGCGGGTTTGTACCCTAATAAAGTGGCCGGTGACTGTTTATATATATATATATTTAATATTTTAATATATATATATTATATATTATAATATATATATATATAAAATATATATATATATATATTATATATATATATATATATAATATATATATTGCCATAGTAGCTGTCTGAGGCAGCATCTCACACTAGTCTTCCTCCAGGATAGGGAATAGGGAACAATAAATACATGTGTATATGTGAATGCGCGTTTACATGTATAAATATAAATATATATATATATATATATATATATATATATATATGTGTAAACCCTATGGTTTGTGACCTCTTAATACAAACTACCTATTTAAAGTGTGGTTGTCAACATAATGATGTACTGTCCACTAGTCC
Organism: Phyllomedusa bahiana; assembly: GCA_025379985.1. NCBI lineage: Eukaryota > Metazoa > Chordata > Amphibia > Anura > Hylidae > Phyllomedusa > Phyllomedusa bahiana. The sequence goes on along the minus strand of JAODAL010024691.1, from coordinate 25,914 downwards.
CCGGAGTCGATTGCTAAGGTCTTAACAATCGACTTGAGGCCTTAACAACTGGCTTAACAACCGACTGGAGTCCGCGGAGTCGATTTCTAACTATTATAAACATACTTGAGCTGAGGCCTTAACAACCGGCTTAACGACTGTTAGCGACTTCACACGCAGTAAATTGTGTCCCCCAGTGAAGGTAATAGGGTCCCCCAGTAAGTTATACGTCCTCTAGTAGGTGGTTATATACTTTATATGTCCCCCAGAAGGTATATAGGCAGGTTATGGATCCCCCAGTAGGTATATAGGCAAGTTATGGATCCCCCAGTAGGTATATAGGCAGGTTTAGGTCCCCAGTAGGTATATAGGCAGGTTTAGGTCCCCCAGCAGGTATATAGGCAGGTTTAGGTCCCCCAGCAGGTATATAGGCAGGTTTAGGTCCCCCAGCAGGTATATAGGCAGGTTTAGGTCCCCCAGCAGGTATATAGGCAGGTTTAGGTCCCCCAGCAGGTATATAGGCAGGTTTAGGTCCCCAGCAGGTATATAGATAGCTTATAGGCCCACAGCAGGTATATAGATAGCTTATAGGCCCCACAGCACGTGTATATTTAGGTAGCTTATAGGCCTCACAGCACATATGTAGGTAGATTATAGCTCCTCCCCGCACGTAATATAAGTAGATAATAGCCCCCCTCCTGCACATATAACAATAGATAATAGCCCCTCCCTGCACATATAACAATAGATAACAGCCCCCTCCCTGCACATATAACAGTAGATAACAGCCCCCCTCCCTGCACATATAACAGTAGATAACAGCCCCCCTCCCTGCACATATAACAGTAGATAACAGCCCCCCTCCCTGCACATATAACAATAGATAACAGCCCCCCTCCCTGCACATATAACAATAGATAACAGCCCCCCCTCCCTGCACATATAACAATAGATAACAGCCCCCCTCCCTGCACATATAACAATAGATAATAGCCCCTCCCTGTACATATAACAATAGATAACAGCCCCCCTCCCTGCACATATAACAATAGATAACAGCCCCCCAGCATGAATAGCGCTAATTAAAAGTAATACCCTGACAGCACTTACCTGACCTCGCTCCCCGCCGCTGTCGCTGTCGGTGCTCCCGGTCTTTTCTTCAGCGCCGTGACGTCACCAGGGCCGCGCGCGGGCAACGTGTATGACGCGCACGCCGCCTGGGCTGTGCACATCCTGTGTGGCCACGGATTACTCCGCGGAGCTCTCTGCTCCGCTGAAGCATCTAACTGTATGTGCGTCCGGCGGACGCACATACAGTTAGTCCCGCCACCGCTGCCGTCGCCAAGGTCCTAAGCCGCTAAGCCGATAGCTTAGCGACTGGTAGCGGCTTAGGACCCTAACGATCGGCGGCGGCGACGTATAGCGGCGGCGCCGGGGACTACTGTCCACCTGTGGTGTATTTAATGTAATGCTTCTTTATAACCATACAAACAGTTTTGAATGGCTGTAGCACTGTTTAAATGACTGTTTTAAGACTACATGACCCAGTAAACCCCATTCTCTTTAGTTCTACTAAATCAAACTAAGATCATCATAGGGTTCTATGTTTAGTTCCCTGGAATCATAGAGGGACAGCCCTTTCTCAGGGCTAATATGGAAGGTAATTAGAGATGGGCGAATCGATTCTAACGAAGTGGAATTCGTTTAGAATTTCAGGAAAACTTCGGTTCGGAACGAAGTCGAACTTTGGGGTACTTCGGGTGAACGAAGTGTGCTTTGATTGATAAAATGGCTGGGGAGCACATGGCGCTACATGGGGCAAAGCACTCTGGGAGGAAGAAGGGCATAGCCTGCATGACATGTGCAGAGGTGAAGCCAATCAGAGACCGGCGGGATACTGTGACGTCACCGCACTATATAAGTCCGGGCTGCTCAATTCTATTGCGCAATTTAAAATCCAGGGGGTTAATTGGGGCGTTGTTTTGCTGGTGTGCTGACCCCCAAAAAACCGTTCTTTTTCAACGCCAAAATATATAAATTTTTCCTGTAGCCTAATTCACAAGCAAAAAGGTTTTAAATTTCAACTGTATCTCTTGTTGTGTGGTGTAGAAAACACGCAATTTGTAACACGCTACAAAGCTACTATTTTTGTGGGGCTCAATTCTTTGGCGCAATTTACATCCAGGGGTTAATTAAGCGTTGTTTTGCTGGTGTGCTGACAAAAATAAACCGTCTTTTTCAACGCCAAAATATATAATTTTTTTCCTGTAGCCTAGTTCACAAGCAAAGGTTAATTAAAAACTGTATCTCTTGTTGTGTGCGTAGAAAACACGCAATTGTAACACGCTACAAAGCTACTAGTTTGTGCGGCTCAATTCTTTGGCACAATTTACATCCAGGGGTTAATTAAGCGTTGTTTTGCTGGGTGCTGACAAAAATAAACCGTCTTTTCAACGCCCCAAAAAATATAAATTTTTCCTGTAGCCTAATTCACAAGCAAAGGTTAATTACAACTGTATCTCTTGTTGTGTATGGTAGAAAACACGCAATTGTAACACGCTACAAAGCTTTCTAGTTTTTTGCCGCTCAATTCTTTGGCGCAATTTACATCCAGGGGTTAATTAAGCGTTGTTTTGCTGGTGTGCTGACCCCAAGAAACCGTCTTTTTCAACGCCAAACTAGATACAATTTTCCTGTAGCCTAATTCACAAGCAAAGGTTAATTACAACTGTATCCTTGTTGTGTGGCGTAGAAAACACGCAATTGTAACACGCTCAAAGCTACTAGTTTGTGCGGCTCAATTCTTTGGCGCAATTTACATCCCCGGGGTTAATTAAGCGTTGTTTTTGCTGGTGTGCTGACAAAAATAAACCGTCTTTTCAACGCCAAAAATATATACATTTTCCTGTACCTAATTCACAAGCAAAGGTTAATTACAAATGTATCTCTTTGTTGTGTGGCGTAGAAAACATGCAATTGTAACACGCTACAAAGTTACTAGTTTGTGCGGCTCAATTCTTTGGCGAAATTTACATCCAGGGGTTAATTAAGCGTGTTTTTGCTGGTGTCTGACAAAAATAAACGTCTTTTTCAACGCCAAATATATTACATTTTTCCTGTAGCCTAATTCACAAGCAAAGGTTAATTACCAACTGTATCTCTTGTTGTGTGGCGTAGAAAAAATGCAAATTTTAAACACGCTACAAAGTTAACTAGTTTGTGCGGGGTCAATTCTTTGGCGCAATTTACATCCAGGGGTTAATTAAGCGTTTTTTTTGCTGGGTGCTGACAAAAATAAACCGTCTTTTTCAACGCCAAAAATTACATTTTTTTCCCGTAGCCTAATTCACAAGCAAAGGTTAATTACAACTGTATCTCTTGTTGTGTGGCGTAGAAAAAAATGCAATTGTAAACACGTACAAAGCTACTAGTTTGTGCGGCTCAATTCTTTGGCGCCAATTAAAAACAGGGGTTAATTAAGCGTAGTTTTTGTGGTGTGCTGACAAAAAATAAAAACCCTCTTTTTCAACACCAAAAAATATACATTTTTCCTGTAGCCTAATTCATGTCCGAAGGTTAATTAAGCCTGTTTGTGCTTTTACATTTAGTAAAACACACAGTGTTTTTTAAACGACACATAAAAGTAAATTTTTCCTGGCCCTTTGTGGAGCGCAATTTATATCCAAGGGTTACCCAAGCTTGTTACTGGGTTCATTTGGAGGCAAAAACGGGGTGTTTATTTATCATATACAGATATATCATCAAACAGTGTCTGTACATTTTCGAACAAACAGTAAAGTCAGACAGAGAAGTCGCAGGCTCCCGCACCTGCGAGTGGCAATGGCACAAACATTCCTGGAACAGGCCCAGGTTGCAGCACAACAAGGGACGTCGAGCAGGGGTCACTCGGTGAGGCCACAACTGCCGCTGTCATCTAGCGGCCGTGTGTTTTTCTGGGAAAACCCAAGGGTTCTTGATTGGTTGACTAGGTCATCCTCTTCCTCCCAGATGACATCTGACAACCCCAGCCAAGAGTCGGTGGGAACCTCAGACACAACCATTAGTTGGCATGGCCCGGGAGCGGGTCAGCGGCCCTCACCTGTCCTCAGCCCGCCTCTGTCCCATCCGGTTCCCTCAGCCAGAGATCTACTATGTGGTCTGGGCTCAGCGCCACTATATAGCGAGGATGAACAATTTGAGGAGGGCAGTCAGCAGCTACTTGGCAGCGAAGTACTGCTTCTTGCAGTAGGCGGCAAAGTATAGATGTGGAGAGTGGCATGGGAGGTCATGTTGTGAGAGGTCAGCCTCGGCATACCAAGACCGGTGATGAGGACAGCAGTGACGATGAAACACAAATAGATGATGATGTAGCCGACCGCACTTGGGAGCCGGGTGAGGCAAGGGCTTCATCATCGTCAGGAGAAGAGGGCGTCAGCTTGCGCGTCAGGCAGCGGCGCAGCCAGCAAGTGGGTCGTGTGGCCGTGAGTCAGCAGGATAGCAGCAGTGTGAGGTCGGGAGCCAAGCGGCCACGGGGTAAAAAACCCGCTTCGCAGGTCCAAGAAAGTAGCGGCACAGGGGCTCAGCGAGGCAGCGGCGGCAGTAGTCACTCAGTGCGGAGCGTTGGCGGTAAAATCCGATACTCGGGGTGTGGCAGTTCTTTGCTAAGACACCGGAGGAGCCGAATATGGGTATATGTAGAATCTGTAAGCAGAAAGTGAAGCGTGGCCAGGGAGCTAACGTTGGCACCACGGCCCTGCGTCAACACATGCAGCGTCACCATCCGGTGGCCTGGGAGAAACGTGGCTCAGATGTGGTGGTCCATCCTGCCGCCGCAGCAACAGCAGCAGCAGCAGCGCCCAGTGGCACGCATGCCATTGCAGCCAGTCAAGGCTCCACCACCTCTGCAGAAGGGAGCTGTTTCTCTTTGACATCATCTCCCGGTCCAGATGCTCCTGCTCCTCGCTACTCATGGCGCCAGCAGTCGTTCAGCGAGGCGATTGCAAAGAGACAACAGTATGCGTCCAACCATCCTAAGGTGCAGCAGCTGACCGTGCTCCTGTCCAAGTTGTTGGTACTGCAGTCCCTCCCTTTCCAAATGGTGGACTCTGCACCGTTCAGAGAACTAATGGCTTGTGCCGAGCCGAGATGGAGAGTTCCAAGCCGTAATTTCTTTTCCAAAAAGGCAGTACCAGCACTTCATAAATATGTAGAACAGAAGGTGGGTCAGTCCTTGAGCTTATCGGTTTGTTCCAAGGTGCACGGCAGCGCGGACGTCTGGAGCTGTAACTACGGTCAGGGCCAGTACATGTCCTTTACGGCCCACTGGGTGAATGTGCTTCCAGCCCAGGCACACCAACAACTTGGACAGGAGACGCCGCTTTCTCCTCCACGTTGTCAAACTGCTGCACCTGCGCCAATGTCCGCCTCCTCCTCCTCCACCACCACCACCATCTCAGCCTCCACAAGTACTGCTCCATCATACCACATGTGTAGGGCACAGCGGTGTCACGCAGTTCTACACCTGGCTTGCCTCGGCGAACGAAGTCACACAGGGGAGGAACTGCTCCGCGTCATGCAGCAAGAAATCGATGTGTGGCTTTCTCCGCGCCAACTGCAAATCGGAACCATGGTGACGGACAATGGGAGGAACATGGTGTCCGCGCTGCACCGAGGAGGGATGGTCCATGTGCCCTGCATGGCGCACGTGTTCAATCTGGTTGTGAAAAGGTTCCTGAAGTCTTCCACCGATCTTCAGAACATTCTGAAAATGGCCAGGAAACTGTGCATGCACTTTATCCATTCGTACAAAGCCAGGAACACCCTCCTCGAATTGCAGCGGCAGAACGGCCTCCCCCAAAACACTTGATATGCGATGTTTCCCCCCGCTGGAATTCCAGCCTGCAGATTTTGACCGACTGTATGAACAGAGAAAGCCATTAACGATTTTTTGATGATCCAGGCAGACAGAAGTACTCCCCTGTGTAACTTTAATGTCAGCCAGTGGCAGCTCATGCGTGACACCTGCCGTTTTGTGGGGCCCATTCGAGGAGGCGACGTTATTTGTCAGTCGCCAGGACTACGGGATGAATAACGTCATTCCACTGCTTCATGTCTTGGAACAGATGCTGAAAACTGTCTGGGCAGGGGACTGGAGACGTGGCGATACATCTCGTGGCCACATTGAGTCCAGTGGGGACGAAATGGAGGAGGAGGAGGAGGACATTGGAGCAGAAGCATTGTCTGGTGAAATGAGTGGATTTTCTACCCAGGTGACAAGAGAGGAGGAGCAGGAGCAGCTGGAGGAGGTGGATGGAGATGAGGACGATGAGGCAGATGACCCCCAAGCACCGTGGCAGTATACAGTGGAAATGGAGGCAGGGAGCCCCTCGGAGTCACTTGTGCAGATGGCCCGCAGCATGCTTATTTTGCTGGCTAGTGACAGCCGAATAGTCAGCATCCGGCAGAGTGGGGACTTCTGGCTCTCCACCCATTGGACCCTCGCTACCGGTCCAAAATGGGACCCTTTTTTCCAGCTATTGAGGGGAAGCAAACTAAAAATACTATAGGGAAATCCCCCGTATCAGTTGGCCGCTGCCTATGTGCGGCATTGTCCCTCCTCTGACAGGTCTGACCGGGGGGTTCCTCGCGCTAAACATACTACTGCCGCGGCTGCTGGGTGAAGGTGGGGGGGTAGGAGCAGTACCAGCTCCATCAGTAGTAACCTAAGTCTGGAGTCATGATGAGCAGCTTCCTTCACCCGCCTAGTGAGGAGGGCAGTCGCCCAGCAGAAACGCAGGGACCTGGGAGCAGTCCCTGAACCAACAGGTTGTGGCCTACTTGGACAGCACTCTGCCACCTCAGTTAGAAGATCCGCGTGACTACTGGGCAGCCAAACTGGATGTGTGGCCGCAATTTGCCGAGTTTGCAGTGGAGAAGCTGTCCTGCCCGGCCAGTAGTGTGGGATCAGAGGGGTGTTCAGTGCGGCGGGGGCCATCGTTACCCCAAGGAGAACCCGTTTGCCCACGGGAAATGTGGAACACTGACCTTTGTCAAGATGAATCAGGCGTGGATTGGCCAGGATTTCCACACACCAATGCTTAGGCGTCAGTTGGGTTCAAATACCTGCCTCAGCCATATTCTGATGACGCCACCCACCTGATGCCAAACATCTGCTGACAGTTTCTCCATCTGCCTACCACCATCCCTTTTTCCAGGGACTGGTATTGCCCCCCACCTCAACACTCTGTCATTGTGCCACTCTATGACCTCATGGGTGCCCGCTGCTGTTGCCGTGACATCCACACTGTGTCATTGTGCCACTGCCTGATCTCATGCTGCTGCAGACGTGACCTCCACACTGTATCATTGTGTCACTCTGTGGCCTAATATGTTTTTTCCGCCTCCAGAATGTCATTGTGCCACTGCCTGACCTCATGCTGCCCGCCGCGTGACCTCCGCTCTCAGTCATTGTGCCACTCTGTAGCTTCCTCCTGTTTTGCCACCTCCAGAATGCATTGTGCCCCTGCCTGACCTCATACTGCTGCCGCCGTGACCTCCGCTCTCAGTCATTGTGGCCACTCTGTGGCTTCCTCCTGTTTTGCCCCCCTCCAGAATGTCATTATGCCACTCTCTGACCTCATTTCTCCTGTGTGACTCCTGCCGTGACCTCCCCACTGTGTTCATTGTGCCACTTTCCTGACCTCATGCTGCTGCCGCCGTGACCTCCGCTCTCAGTCATTGTGCCATCTGTGGCTTCCTCCTGTTTTGCCGCCTCCAGAATGTCATTGTGCCACTGCCTGTCTCATACTGCTGCCGCCGTGGGCCTCCACACTGTGTGATTGTTTCCAACTCTGTGGCCTAATACTGTTTTGCCGCCTCCAGAATGTCATTGTGCCACTGCCTGATCTCATACTGCTGCCCCCCCGTGACCTCCACACTGTGTGATTGTGCCACTCTGGGCCTAATACTGTTTAGCCGCCTCAAGAATGTCATTGTGCCATGCCTGATCTCATACTGCTGCCGCCGTGACCTCCACACTGTGTGATTGTGCCACTCTGTGGCCTAATACTGTTTAGCCGCCTCCAGAATGTCATTGTGCCCCTGCCTGATCTCATACTGCTGCCGCCGTGACCTCCACACTGTGTGATTGTGCCACTCTGTGGCCTAATACTGTTTTGCCGCCTCCAGAATGTCATTGTGCCACTGCCTGACCTCATACTTTCTGCCGCCGTGACCTCCGCTCTCAGTCATTGTGCCACTCTGTGGCTTCCTCGTGTTTTGCCAAACCCCCAGAATGTCATTGTGCCACTGCCTGACCTCATGCTGCTGTGGGGTGCCGCCGTCACCTCCACACTCTGTCACTAATGTTGCCACCTGAGCTCTCAGCTTTTTTTTTTCCAGATTTTGCTGGCATGACTTTATCAGGCTACAGTCCCGCTTGAGTTTTTTGGTCACTTTTGCCCTCTTAAGTGCCCAGGGAATTTTATAGTGAAGCGATTCTAAGAGCGGCGGCAGTCATCTGCGTGTCATACTAAAACACAACATTGTATGAAGACTAAGCCAAGCTCCCTCTGCATATTTAAGCATGGCACAATGTTCTACAGCACCCTTCAGGCTCTGTGCAGCCTGGAAATAGCTGCTTTTTAACGCGGTTCGTGCCGAAGTAATTCGGAACGAAACGAATTTTGTCGGAAAATTCGGCGAAGTGACCGAATCAAATTTTTGAGAAATTCGCCCATCTCTAATGGTAATCACCATCTGAAACCTAACTGTTTAATGGGTGAACCTTATTTTACGTAATTCTCTTATATACTTGAGTAATGTCTATAGAGACGACAACTGTGGACTTTGAATAGAGGGGAAAAGAGAAGTTGCTATATTGGCATTTATGGAAACTTGCAGTGATCTTTGAAATGTTACTATTATTGGAATCACCATCATAAATATCAGGGCAGAAGAAGAGTAAATGATAAGGACCTCTGAACTAGTTATGACTATCAAAAGCCTTTTATCTTACAACAGATAATTGGAGGGCACCTGATTAATTTTGTTTTCCCAAATACAATATCATTGATATGATTTTTTTCAGTCTTTTATGGCCATATTATACTATATCAGTAGAAAAAGGAGGGGAAACAAAATAGTAATTTGGTCATATTCATTACATTTATTGTATGTGAAAGGAAGGCACCGTTTTATTAAGATCCTATGGCTTGTGAACTAAGGAAGGACAGTCAGTAAATGGACAACAGGATCATGGCTTCTCAAGGCTCAGTGAAGGCTCATTAGTGAGAAGTGAAGGTTATCTATGTAGCCCAATCTCGCAAAAGAGCTACTGTAGCGCAAATTGCAAAAAAGTTAATGTTGTTGTCAACTTACTGCTTATGGGGCAGTGCAGCTGCAAACTTGCCAGAGTTACTAAGCTGAATCCTGTATACTGCCATAAAGTGCCTACGATGGGCACATGGGTATCAGGACTGGACTATGGAGTAAAGGAGGAGGGTGGTTTGGTCTGATAAATCATGTTTTTGTTAACATCTTTTGGATGGTGCATTTCTGTTGATTTCCTTGAGTAGAAAATGTTGCACTAGGGGAAGAAGGCAAACTAAAGCAGTGTGATTATTTAGGAAATGTTCTTCTAGAAAACCTATTCATATGGATGTTACTGGTACATGCACCACCCATCTAAACATTGCTGAAGAAAAAGTACACCCCATTAGGGCAATTGTATACTTTAGTGACAGTGGTCTCTTTTGTCAAGCTGACTGCAAATATTTTCAGGTGTGTCTGACAAAAAATGTAAGATGTTGACACAAAACATAAAAATGATATATATAGATATACATGCTTGGAACAAACTTCCAACAGATGTGGATGGAAAATTAACAGTAAGTGAATTTAAACATGCCCAGAATAAACATCTATCCTGAAAAAAAAAATAATGTAAGGGCAGGGTGGTCTTTTTCTTGCTTCAAAGTTCTCAATTTTTATAAACACAAAAAAACTGTTTCTTGACATTAAGCTTTTGGAATTAACCAATTGGTTTAAATTAAAAAGAAAACGTTAAGTGCCAATACTACTTTCTTTGTGTGGCAGCATTCATTACAAACTGGTTTCAGAGACTGGTAACCATTTTCTCGAATAATCTTCTAAGGTTTTTCATCAAGCTAAGGCAAAATCATCAATACAGTTTTGAAGAGTTTGTTAGGAATTAACAACACAGTAGCGACTATCCCATCCGTGTCTAATATGAGGGTTATAGAACAGCATAATCCCCTCACCGATCTTCTTTGCAGCAGCTATGATGACTAAATTTCTAGTGTCTTATCACACTGTCACAGGCTAAAATTAAGAAGGATTCCTAAGACATCACAGCATGAAAACTAGATGGGAGATGATCAGATTACCTTCTATTGGATTTGTCTGCAGACCACCAATCTTTCAGGAACAGACCTGATTCTAAGGCCTATCAAATTCATGATATCTGTAAGACTTTTTGAAGCGATAACTTAGGCCAATTTGAAGTCTCAGATAGAAGGACCCATGTTCAATAGTTGTTTAGTTGTTGTACAGTACTTTGGTGTCTGTAAAAAAAAAAAGCAAACAAACAAGTGAAGTCTTACACATAAAATTTAACAAACAGGGAACATACAAGTCAAGAATAAAATAATAAAACATACAACTTCTACTCAAAATATGTAATCTTTATTAACTAAACCAATAATATTAGTTACCAAAATAAACTATATTAACTCCATCTTCTTTCCCATTGCTGTATTCCGACAAACAGTATAAGGCTATTTCGGCTTTTCCTAAGTACAGTCATTTTTGCTTACTTTACATTGAAGTTAAAGTGTTTAGATTTTATGTACTGTACATTACTGAACTACATATCTTTACTACTACAAGTCTTAATCTAAATGCAAACATGAAGTATAGAACTGTGCAAAAAAGTTTTGCCGGTGTGGTCAAATGCTGCCAAGTAAGAATGCTTTAAAAAATAGAGGTGTCAATAGTTTATTTTTATTAATTAACAAAATTCAAAGTGATGAACAGAAGAAAAATCTAAAACAAATCAATATTTGATGTAACCATCTTTTGCCAATAGAGCAGTATAAGATCTTCTAGGTACACTTGTACACAGTTTTTGAAGGAACTCAGCGAGGAAGTTGTTCCACGTATCTTGGAGAAGTAACCACATATCTCCTATCGATGTAGGCTTGCTCAGATCCCTCATGTAGTCTGAGACAAACTCAATGATATTGAGACCAAGGCTCTGCAGAGCCAAATCATCCCTTCCAGGACTTCTTGTTACTCTTTACGCTGAAACTAGTTCTAAATTATATTTACTTGGGGTTGTCGTCTTGCTCAACAATGAATTTAAAACCAATCATTATGTAAATGTCTGACTGACAGTGCTTTTGCAGCATTTTTTACACACTTGCCTAAACTTTTTCACAGTGCTGTATGTGCTCTGGGATTTCTGCAGCGGATCTAAGTGCAGAAAATCTGCAGCATATTTTAGTATTACATTTTAAAAGCTCTCATCCACATGCTGCAAATAATGTGCATCAAATCAATACAGAAATTAACTTGCAATACATATTTCAAATCCGAAGAATATCACTTTATGTTGTGAACGCACTGCTGATTTATTGCAGAGTTTCCCATTGGCTTAAAGGGGATTTGCCGAGAAAAAGTTTCTTACCAAGTTTCTTACCTCTCTCTTTAGCCCAGGCAGAATGTCAACAAATCACACTGAGTCATGAAGCTGCAATGGAGAGAGGGAGAGGGGAGGGGGGAGTGAGGAATCCAAGGGAGCGTCTCAAAACTTAAGTGAACTAATAAACAGTACAACAGTGGATTCAATACAGCAAGACAGCCTCAGAGGGCACTGTCAGGAGAAACCTTATCTGCTAAGAAGCTAATGTAATGTAAACAAATCACGGAGCTGAAAGAGACAGAGACGCACACAGACACACACAGCCAGAGCACAGAGCCTGCATAACGGATCCTGTGACATGTTCACTCAAATAATCAAACTATAACTTGTGAATTCTGTATACAAAAGAGAACACCTATTCTACACAGCAGCTTGAAAGCTTCTTCATGTTCTCTGTCATCAGATAAAGCAGGGATCTAATAATACTACAGCTAGTTATTCTGTATACAAAAGAAAACATATTGCTACCCGGTGCCTTAAAAGACCATTCATTTTGCCTGTCATCAGATAAGAAGTGATTCATGCAAGCATGGCCTTTCAGCTCCTGGGTCGTGACTAGGGGAAGCTTTGAGGTAACCAAGGGGGATTGAGAAATGTTGTAGCTCTCAGAGTTTTCACTTTTTTTAATCACATATATTTAGAAAAGTGATTAAATACCCATTTTGGAGGTTCCCACGTCAACATTACATGGTGGCAAAACCCCTTTAAATGTGCAAAATCTACAACAAATTCACAGTTGTAGATTATGTTGTGGAAATATCTTGCTTAAAATATGTATTTTTTTTAACATTTACATATTTAATTGAAAAATTATCATTGGAAAATCTGCAACAAATCCTTACTGCTAATATTAAAAAATGTACGCATTGCTGTACCAAGTGCAGATACCCTCTTGCAGCTGGCTGAAGCAGATTTGTTTTTTTGTGGTGTTTAGCTTTTTCATGCAGTATGTTCCTGAGAACGTTGGTGCATTTTTTCCCCATAGTCATGAAGAAAATCCATCAGCCTGTAATAATGAGAGGACATTCTGGAAAAAATGCCATTGTGGACATGTCTTTGCAATCAAACACTGTAACAGATGATAATACTTGCCTACTGTAAATGTTGCTCCATCATTTGAGCTGATGAAGAGGTTGTTTCCAGTCCTCCATGTTTGTTGTACATGTCAGTGATTGACAGAATGCTTTTGTTGAATCAGCTAATTTACATAATATAATCAAATGGTATCAATGTTTAGGCACTTAGTGTAAATTACATGTATAGACCCGAAGCATGATCATAAGATCAATAAATCCACTACATAATCTTTTCCCTATACTCTGTATAATAAACCTTCCGAGAAAATATAAAGAGCGCATAGTGAATCCCTTCTAAGATACTTTTGCAGACATTCAAGTGTAAAACGCTTTCATTTATACATGTGACTGCCATTCCATAGTGCAGGACTCCATTGAGCTTTTATAGTGCGTGGAAGATAGCATAATTTTTTTTTCTCTGAAATTTTATTTTCCCACGCTTATATCTGAAAGCACAAGCACGTGAGCAAAAATGTGCTACTTAGCAGAAGCCAGTATTCATCAATAAACTAATGACTATGATCAATCGGAAAGGTTTGGGAGAGGTCTTAATTAAAGAAACAGTTGCTGATACAAATTATGTTTCCAATCCGTTGACATAAGATAAGGGCAAGAGGTTGAGAAAGGAGTGTTGATCAATACCTTTAACTTATAGATTTGCTTTTATGCTAACATTTTGTACCAGTCATAGCCACACATTTTTGTTTGAAGTAGAACTTGAAGTGTTTTAACACAATTTTACACAATTTAGCTTGAATATATTTTTTGTTCTTCTGTCCATTTGATTCAGTCACTCAGATTATTATAGTTTTAAGCCAACGGTCCCAAGAAAATTAATCTTTCCTATCATATTAGTGAAACACCCATTTACTCCACTCTAGCTTATGTTTATTATTAGACTATACCCAGAATAATAAGATTGTGTGAAAAACAAAAACATGCATCTTTCATTGATATAATAGCACACAGAAGTCGATATTTGGATTCCCCTAGTGGTTATATTTGGATCCCAGTTTAAAGAGACATCAATCTGTAATGTCAGCACAGAGATTATGGATCTTCATGTGATCAATATTCAAACTGGTTCTTTTAAACGCCTAAAAACCTGCAACACTATATTGTCTTTTGCTGACTACAAAGAACCTGTGATGTTTGTTCTGTTTAACACGTTCCGCTTGTAAATCAGATATGGCTTTTTTCCCTCCTGCTCTGAAAAATTGCAATGGATGTCAGGAATGAGAATCTAGAAATCAGTATGTAGAAATACAATCCATCTTATTCTGTTGTCAGCTTTATAATTAGGTTCCTGCAATATTATAGTAGTGATAAAACGATCTTGGACTATCAATATGTTTAACTGATAATAAATGGGTAATAAACAGGCTTCCCATCTATGCTGGCGCCATGCCTTTTTTGCATGAGCAATATTGTAATTAACACTATCCTGACTTCCAAAGAATAAATCTACACAAGGATGTCTTAAATTTATTTTTGTTATGATATGAATATGTTGCACTCACTGCTGCTGTATCCCCACCACACATACACACACAAGTCAGTCCTTAACAGTTTGTTCTCATTCAATCTCTGGACATCCTGCTTGGTGTCCTGGTTCCTTGTGTCCTTCCACTGTTTAGTAAGCATCCACTAGTTCCAGTTCTCTAAAAGGTCCAGTGAGTGCTGAAGTTTAGCTTTTTCCCACCAATGCACTTTTCCCATCGGCTATTTAAAATACCATTATCCTACCACTAACAGCCTCCTGTTTAGTACAAAGGTATATTATAGTTATGTTGTTTTCGTTGTTACCTCCGCTTGTTTTATGACCATGTTGTCTGCTGCTAGCCCTGACCTCCTAAGGGTATGTTCACAAGGCGTATTGGGAAACGTACTGTATGCGCCTCAATACGCCATGTGCTTTAGAAGTACGCACTATTCAGCGCGTACTTCCCAGCACAGGGGTGGCCAGCCTCCAGCCGGCCACATTCACTTTCATTATCATTATCACTTTCATTATCAGTCCACGAAGAGGTGACATGTCACTTCTCTCACCCGGCGTACAATACGACCGTATTATATGCCGGGGAGAAAGACGTAATTCATAGCTCACTATGAGAGCTATGAATTACGTAATTGAGGGAACATGTCGGGCATATTGAAGCGCAATTACACCGTGTGAACGTACCCTAACTGTCCTATTTAAAACTCAGCTTGCCCTAACTTTGGTCTGTCCATTGTGTTACATGAACTCTGCCTGCACTGATCTCTATCTGTATGATTATGCTATTGTCTTCTTCTTTATTGTGCTTGGATTTGTCAGATGTTGCTTTTGGATATTAAACTAAGGGTAGCAACCTAATGATCCGTTTTATTTAGAAAATATTTTCCATTTCTGCCTCTTTCACATTTGTACTTCTTAACATATAAGTTCAGTAACATTGTTTGGGGCTCCTTTATTTCTTATACTGTAGTTTCGGAAATAGCGGGGGAGATTTACATAGATGAGAGTTTATTAAGGCGAATCTGAAACATGAGTCTGCTGATGTAAGTTACTTACAATGCCAATAAAATGGTAACAATGTTTTGAACTTTTAACTTTCCGGCTCCATATCTCACCATCCACTAAAGCGTTGAATGGGAGACTACCATCAGTTTATAGACAAATATCTTGGCTATCTCATATATCAATTTGACTTGCAACTATTTAGTATATGCTTAGTTATTCAGATTCTTGTCATGCAACTGCATTGTTACTGTTTTGCTCCTAAAAATCTAAAGTTCTAGTTTTATCGTTCTGTTAGTATTTTTTAAATCAATCTTTGGCTTTCAGAACTTCCTGAATTCTTCTGGGCATGTTCCCAATCAGATCCAAGCATGTCTCAACCAAAATCTGATCCCAGGTCTCTTCTACACACTCTGAAAGTTGGTGCACACTGGTTGACTCACTTGGGTATGAATCCAACTTTTTCTTCAACTCTACCCACAAGTGTTCGATTGAGTTGAGGTCTGGAGACTGTGGAGACCAATACAGCAACTCTACCTCATTGTCACTTAACCTTTTCTTTGCCAATCTTGATATATGCTTCAGGTCATTGTCCTGCTGGAACATTGTGTCCTCGTTTTTATACCCATAGTACTCAAGTGTATGAAGTAACTCATCTTGTAGGATACTCAAATGTAACTCAGCATTGAGATCACCATCGATCCTGGTTAGGTATCCAAGTATCAACTCCATATTATCAGGCTTTCTCCACCGAACTTTACAGTTCCTTCAATTTCTTGTTTCATTAACCCCCTTTTCCCTTGATACTTCCAAACCCATTTGCTCCCATCAGAGCCTGGTCTATTGACTTTCATCTCAGCGCTTCAAATTGTTCATTTTCAAAGGGCCACATGTATGAAGACTGTCTAGGTCTAAAATTCACTCTGCTGTCCATAGCAACCAATCAGAGCGCCCCTCTCATTTCATATAGTGCTCTGGAAAAATGAGAGGGGCGCTCTTATTGGTTGCTATGGACAGCAGAGTGAATTTTAAACCTAGACACTGTCCACTTTTCATATTTTTTTTTTTTTTAACTTGAGCCACCGCTTCTTATGATGATATTAAGTCGAGGCTCCTTCACCTTTTTTTTGGGCCACCATTCCAGTCTTTTGTAATACATGTCACATGATGCTTGTGTGGTTGTCTGTGATCTCACTATTATGAAGCATATGAGCCACCTCCACTGCCATGTTTATTGTGCCAGAATTAATAAACCTTTCTGATGAGTCGACTGGTTGACTCTGATATTTTGCCTGGATGTTCATCTATTGGCTTTGAAATGAATGGACGGACTTCATTTCATATTCTTCCAGCTGTCATAGCCTCACATGATGCAGTTTGGCAATTTTTTTGGCCAGAGACTTTTATCATAGTAACATAGTTGCATAGTTACATAGTTAGTTCGGTTTAAAAAAAAACACGTGTCCATCAAGTTCAACCAAGGGTGGGGAAAATGTGGGTGAAGGGAGGGAGACAAGGATTTTAAGCCCAGCCTCACCACTGGTTAATACCCTGGAACCCACAAGGCAAGAAATAATCTGCTCCAGTGGAGACCCTATCTCTGACCCCAGAGCCTTCACCAGCCAGGATCCAGAATTTAACATAGCTACATACGCATTCATATTCTTTAGTGTCAGGTAGTTATCTAAGCCTTTCTTTAAACTCTCTACAGTTCCTGCTCTGACCAGCTCCTCAAGCGGCTATTCCACAGATTCACAGTTCTTACAGTGAAGAACGCCTCTCTCCTCTGGAGATTGAATCCTTTTTTCTCTAGTCAAAGGGAATGTCCACTTGTCTATTGAGGGGGCTTCACATCGATGAGCTGGATGATGTGGTTTCTCTTTTCTTGGGAAATCCTGTTCAGGGAATGTGAGAACAGGTTGTAATTTGTAGTGTACAAGAACAAAAAGATTGTTTCACCCCCGGGAGCAAAACAGTAACAATGCAGTTACATGACAAGAATCTGCAGAACTAAGCATATGCTAAATAGTTGCACGTCAAATTGATATAAAAGATAGGTAAGATGATTGTCTATAAAATGATAATAGTCTCACATTCAAAGCTGTAGTGGATGGTAACATATGGCGCCTGAAAATCAAAAGTTCAAAACTGTTACCTTTTTGTTTAACACTGTATATCAAATGTACTAAGATACACACTCATTTATAAGTTTGACTGTCTGTGCACCATAAAGTGAAATCTTGGCTAGCTATAACCTTGCCTAAATTTCCACTACAACTAACCTCAAATTCTGATAAAAATTATACTAATTAGCGCCAGGCAGTGGGAAGCCACATCTTATCTCTGTCCATTAAAAAAGTGATGAGTAGTGTTTCAGTTTGGCTTAAAGATAAGTTTGACCTAAATCTAAACTCCTGTATTTCAGGTCTGCCCAAATGGTTGAGCCATTTATAATTGAACAGGTCCATATTTGAGCAACACTATGAATAGGTGTAATACCTGAAAAACCCTGCACAGAAAAATTTTGCAGAGTAAAGTTGCCCAACAAACTTTGCAACTTTTTTCTTCCATAAAACTATGTAAAATTGAACAGTACATTCCCACATCATGCATATAGCTCATAAATTAATCCTTCATGGTCACTTTATATAGAGGTTAAGAGCATTTTACCTATTCTATCTATATCAACCACTATGATTTATATTTTTACAAAGAGAATAATTTCAATAATAAGCAATAAAGTTTGAATAGAAATTCAAGTTTCTCGCTTGCCCTGAGGACCAATTAACTGACTGCAGTTTGACATTTTACCTGTAGAACACCTAGTCCAAGCTTCCATACATCCAAAAGAAGGCATAGGGCTAGGGCTCGATTCAATAATAGTAAATATTTCAAAATGTCAGGTTTTTTTTGTATTTTTTAATAATATACATGTATTATCCACATTATAAGCTATACATATCATTTAATGAATGGTAATACCAACCAGTCACATGGCAGCAACTCAGTACATTATAGAATCTAGACATAGGAGGTCTTGCTTTATTTCAGAGCAAACACCAGAATCAGCGAGCAGAATTGTTCTCAGATCATGGAATGATTGTCAGTTTTGTTTGTGAAAATGCGTCACTGATGCCTTGTTAATGAAGGATAATGAAGAAGCTTATGCAGAAACATTCCAGCTGTCAAATGACAGTAATTAGTCATTTATATAACGGGGCATCATTTGGTTGGGATGGGGTCCAGCAGTGCCCAGCTGTTGTATGGTGTATGGGACAGTAGTGAAAAGCTAGTAGAGCGGACTATTTAAATCTAAACAGACAATGCCAACCAAAAAAATCTAGCTACACACCTTCATGTAACCACTAATTACACTTGTATGTGCAAATGCACTTTCAAATCATCCTGGAAGTGTGCTGGATGCAACAGAAAGAACACACCAGCTATAACTAAAAACATGTGGCCTGGTCTAGTAAATCTTAATTTCTATCTAACAAATAGATGTGGTGCATCGCCGCTCTGTAACTTCAGGCAACACAACTTCTTCATGGGCAAATCAGCCTTTTACTGGAAACCTGTATATATTACAGTCCTTTTAGTCACAACACCAGGCAGTGGTACATTTCTCCAGCACACACTTTTCATGAGGGACTCTCACTCAGTCCACCTCACTGTGTCACAGGACCTCTTCAGTAGTCCTTTCTTAAGTCTTGCCCTCTGGGGGTGCGGCTTAGCCCTAGGGACCTCTGTGCAGATCTCTTTTTATACTGCCCAGGACCAAATGTTTCGGCCTACTTTCACTGAGGTCCTCTGTGTACCTCTGGGGATCCTCACTTGCATCTCTTCTATGCTCTGCTTCTTGATCCGTTGTCCTATCCTGGCCACTGCTCGCTCTCTGTGAGTAGGGTCTCCTACTCACTCCCCTTTTCTTTTCTGCTTCAATTAACTATGTATCCTAGCTTTCCCTTCCTAACTACTAGACTTTTAAAGGAGTTTTCTTGCTACAAAGATCATGTCTCAGATTATGGGGACAGTAAAAATAAGCACTTTTGTAATTGGTTTGCATTACCTCAGTCACTTGATTTAGCAGATATGAGCTTTTCTGTAAATCTGTATTCTATTTCTGCTGTTGCTGGTCGGCCACGCCCCCTGGACATTTCCTGCCCCCTAGACACGCCCCTTGCACTGTGATTGGCTGGCTGACATTTCATTTAGCCTGTTGGGATATGCCCCCAGACAGGAAACGCCCCAGACATGCCCTCTGCTCTGTGATTGGCTGCCTGCACACTCTGTGTTTACTCCCCTCTGAGCTGTTAAAATTGACAGTGACACCAAGGGCTGCAGCCTCAATACTCCTCTCCCAGCTCTAAGGTGAAAGATCTGACTAATTACTGACTGTGGAACTTACAGATCCCCTCATATAACACATTGTTACATCCTCTGTTCTCTTCATATAACACATATAACACATTCCTGCCTGATAACAGGGGGAGGGCAGTGTGCATCATTCATACATTCTTCTGCCTGGGCCAGAGGGGGAGAAAGTGGGGGCAGTGTGCTTCCTCACATGTCTCATCCGTTCAGGCTGTGTGTATAATTGCATATACCACAGCAAGGAGCTTGTGGAGCCTGGAGATGGAGGCTCTGCAGACATAAGAAGCATGCAGTTGGCTACAGAGCTGTTATATCCAGACAACCTCCTGCATCCCCTGCTTCATACAAAATGATAATGTCACAGTTCTTCAGTGAGGGGAGACACCTCCTGGGAGGAGAGACACGCCTGCTGAGAGGAGAGACTCGCCCCTGGATTTCAAACTCAATAACATAGAATCAGCTAAAGAGCACGCAGTTCAAACGATAACACCCCTTTAACTCTCTGCTTCCAATGACTGAGAAACTCCCCATATTTTGAATCCATAGCAACACCCTATCTACTACCCACAAGGGCACACAGTGGTAATTATGTGTCACATTTAAAACTATTCTTTCATCCTTAATGACCCTGGATGTATGAGTACGTCCCAGGGTTGCTAAGGGGCATTGTAGCAGGATCGTGGCGCGATCCTGTTCCACAGTCACGGAGCATTAGCGGCTAATTGCAGCAAACACCCTGCGGTTAAAGTGTGGGAGGGAGGGGCGCTGCCACCCTCCGTACTGTTTAACCCTTTAGACAACATGGCAAATATGGCCACAGCATATAATTCAATGAGAAGCGGTCACTGCTATCGGGACACCAGTGGCGAGATCGCTGTGCCCCGATCAATGAACATGGCTGCTGGAAGCATTGTGAAGGCTTCCATCGCTGCCATGTTTTCGATTTTTGAAACGCTATCTTTGTACACCATAATGCATTGTCTATACAATACATTAGGCTGTAGAAATGATCACAGTGGTGAAGTACCCTAGGGGATGCAAAGTTAAAAAAAAAAGTTTTAATGTGTAAAAAAATTAAAAATATTAAAAGTTTAAATCACCCCTTTTGCCATTTTACAAATAAATAAAAACTAAACTAATAAACAAGTTACACAAATTTGTCATTGCCGTGTCCGAAAAAGTATGATCTATTAAAATATAACATAATTTTTCCCGTACACTCAACACTGTAGAAGAAAAAAAAAATCCAAATGCTAAAATTGCAGGGTTTTTTGGGCCATTTTACATCCTCTAAAAAAATTGAATAAAATTGACCAAAAAGGTAGCATGTATTCCAAATTGGTACCAATAAAAAGTATGCTCACTCAAGTCTGTAGGTGTTAGTACTAAAAAGTTATTGGCGGTAGAAATGGCACCATGGCGCAACTTTGAGAAGTAGAAAATGTTTGGAATTTTATTAAGGTACCAAAACATAATGGAAACTGTACATGTTTGGTATTGTTGGATGTGTGTAAATCTGTAGAATACAGGTAAAACATCATTTTTACCGGAGAGTGAATACCCTAACAAAAACCCAAAACCTGCAAACATGCCACAAGTACGTTTTTTTCACATTTTGGCCCACTTGGAATTTTTTTGCGGTTTACCAGTATATTCTCTAGTACATTAAATAACAACATTAGAAAGTGAATCTTGTCCTGCAAAATAAAAGCCCTCCTATATCTAGCTAGGTGGAAAAATAAAAAAAGTTATGGCTCTTGGAAGGCGAGGAGAAAAGACTAACATGTCAACAAAAAAAAATGCAAGGTCCTTAAGGGATTAATCTATCTACTTAAAAACTATGATACATATAATATAAAACTAGAGTAATGTACTGTTTACGTTTCCGAAACGCGTAAGCAGTATTCTGCTTTAAAAAAGGAAAAATTCAGCTCACCTGTGGGACTGGCACGGTTCACATGAGCTCTTGAAACTCACAAGATAAATTTAAATGCAGCAAAGGTAATGAACCAGCCAAAAACGTCCAGGGTAGAAGGCAATGCAAGACTTTTTATTTTTCCACAAGTAAAAGCATCCTCTGAGGAAGGATCATTTGGATCCGAAACATGTTAGCTGAGGCTGGTGTTTTTGCACTCTTGTCCTTTTAATCAGTTTGGTCTGGATATGCTTTTACTTATGGAAAAATAAAAAAGTCTTGCATTTCCTTCTACCTTGGACGTTTTTGGCTGGTTCATTACCTTTGCTGCATTTGAGTATTCTGCTTTAGTCATATATATCATGGTTTTTAAGGAGATGGAATAAAGACGAATTTAACAGATGCTAGAAAATTACCTACATGGACTTATTTAATAGCACTTCTTAATTTCTGCCTTACCATGCTGAAAAGGTGTACAATTCGAAGTAAGCCACATGAATCTTAAAATCCATTCTGCCTTGGGACAATGGTTCTTGCTTGTGATATTATGAGGGTGTAAATGTTTTGTGGACACTAACAAAGACTCAAATTTAAGCTTTTTTGTTATGCGATTCTGAGTAATGAAGTCTATTAGCACCTATGCCCTAATAAAATTGGTGAATTTTAACTATTTGACATAACAAATAACAAAATAACAAATAATGTGGGTTAAACTAAATCTCCCTCGGAGACCACACCAATTTTTCCTTGCTGCATATTACACTTAAAGTAAATTTTATAGCTCAAATGTCATGTCATCAATTGCTTAACTGCTTAAAATGTAGGCCTATGTCTCTTCAGTTTACCTATACAAAGGATCATTATTTACAAGATTAGTATGATTTTCAATAAAATGTATCCATGTTAGATGACACAGAACTAATTTACAGGTTGTTGAAGTAATTAGCATATCTGTTACAAAATATTATGCTAATAGTAGGGTTTTATTATGAGTTAAAATTCCATAGTGATCACAAGTCATTGACAGAATCTGATATACCAGTGCTTAGACTAGACATGATAACACGTGCCAGTGCAATATTGACCTGGAATACTGGCCATTCTAGAAATTTTATTGGTGATCTGAAAAAAACTTTGTGCTTTTTAAATGCTTTCCAATGAATCTGATCATTAAATTCCTTATGGCTCAAACTGTTATGAACCTTAAGAAATACATTTCAGGATTAACACAAGTTTCACAGAGAAGACACTTTTGATAAATTTGTTGTGTTTATATAATATTATTCCATGCAATATTACACTAATAAATCATAAAGCATGAAGGTCAGAACATTTGAAAGCAGGCTTTACATTTGTGGTGTATCTTTCGCTAACCTAGCCTGTAATGAAGTTAGAAGTTAATGAAGTGCTGTGACACGCAGAGGACACACACACAACAGAAACGATGATTAATGCAAATGTACTTTAAGATGTCTCATTCACTGACTTTATTAATGCAAAGCAGTCCATAAGATCTAATGCTCCTTACATTGCTATACCGAGAGGACACAAAGTCATCATGAGTTTATGGATTTAAATGTGAGTTTTCGATAGGCAGGGAAAAAACATTTCAACCTTTACAAGAAGGCCAGGATGTGATTAGACCTCAAGACATAAATAAGAAGCTATAGGCCAAGCTAAAAATCGCTCATCCATTAAATGCTAGTATTCAGCAAAGACAAATCATGTATTTGATTCACCTTTTAAAAGATGATTAGTGCAGCTCACAGCACAAAGACCTTATGTGTGTAAGAGCCCTTTTCACGAGAGGCGAATGTTATTGAGCCAGAATGACATTCTATGTCATTGTTATAATAGCTTACATTTCATAATATAAACTGCACTATGCAAGAGAATGATGTGATATCTGTACATATTGAGCATTTTTATGTGGTGTCATGAAACCTTAATAAAAGGATCTCTCTCTCTCTCTCTCTCTCTCTCTCTCTCTCTCTCTCTCTCTCTCTCTCCCTCTCTCACATATACATGTTTTTCTGACAGGAAATCAGAATAAACCTCACCCGTTTTAGGTCAATTAGGATTACCACAATTATTAATATTTGCCAAATGAAAATAATGAGAGAGAGGGAAATTTTTAAGGCATTTTTATTACTTTCTGCAAAGTTAAAAGTTTACATACATTATTTTAGATTGGTGTATTTAGAGTTGGTAACAGAAAAAAAGTTTCTTTCTTTAAAAACCTCAACTTTTTTGGGGTTGGGTTTTCGAAGTTTCTTTTCGAATTGAACTTCGAACCCCTTAAAGTTAGGGGAAAAGATGTTTTGGTTCTTTTTTTGTACCTAAAAGTGGGGAGAAGTGGAATTCCCATCCATAACAGAAAAAGGGGTTTTACTGGGGTAAAAATATTCTTTCCCTTTTCAATAGCAAAGGGAAAAAGATAAGGACAGCTTGAAGCAGGGGTGTAGCTATAGTGGTCGCAGTAACTGCTTCTAGGGGCCTGCATCCTGAGGGGCCAAAAAATCCCCTTTGCCAAAGGATTTTGGGAGACGAGGGGTTTATAAAATTACTGCCCCCCAAAACTGCAAAACAAAACCTTTTGGGCATGGTAGATTTAGCAAACCCAAGCACTTTGTATAATTAATTTTATTGAGATTTAGGGTTATGGGGCCCTGCAAATTTCGCCAAATAACAGCTTCGGGTGGGGAAAAAGATTCACCCCGCAATACCAAAACCCCCTAACTTTTGATTTTTTGGAGAGGAGAATGCTATCTAACTAAGTAAAAGCAGTCTGCATACAGAGAGTGAGCTAAAAAGGCTTTAAAGGCAATCCCGTAAAATATAAAACTGGTCTTGATTTTCAGCAATGAGAGCCCCTACCCCTAGCTATGATGTTTTTGAAACTTGTCTGTGCTCTGCCTAATTGGATGGCTACCAAAAATGCAAAAAAGTGATTGAATGGCCCCAAAAGTGAGAAAGCCGCTGACCCCGAAACTAAAAAGGGGCATGTCAACTAGAACAGAACTTTACTCGAATGAACAGAAAAATTTTTGTTTCGAGTTCTAAAAATTAAGAATTTTCTACTAGAACTTTCCCTTTCTAGAACATTCGATCAAAACTAGTGCATTGCCCCTTAAAAGATGACTTTGGGTCAAAGTTTTGGGTTCCTTCCACAAGTTTCTAAAAAAGTTGGAAGAATTTGGTCATTCCTCATGCAAAAAAATGGGTTTTAATGGCCTATTTGTAGGTCACGTTGCTCGCGTGGCCTTTTCACTTTGCCAGGTGCAAAGCTAAAGGCTCAGGGCCCTGGTGCAAAATTTCAGCTTTGGGCCCCCCCCAACACCAGAACAACGGCGTGTAACTAGTTTTTACAAGGGTTCCTTATTGGCATAAGGATGCTTGTGGGGGGGGGTGACATGGAAAATTTTTTATTATTTCTATTCTTTTTTTAGGTGAAATTTTAAAAAACGGCAAGTGACGGGAATAAAGAAAAAAAAAAGTTGTACTCCAAAACGTCTGCCCCCCATTGCCCTCAACCTTTTCCCCCCAAAAAAAAAAAATTCTTTTGTGCGGGGAACAGGAAAAAAAAAAGCAATTTCCTTTTGTTTTTTTCCCTTTTGTTTTTTTTGGAGTTTTTTCACCCCTATGTTTAAATTTCATGTTTTTTGTTTCTGCAAGTCACTACATATCAAAGGGCAAAAAAAAAACTGCAACATCATCCGCAGTCACCATTTTATAGGGGGGGCTAAACCCCAAAGTATTACTGACCAAAGGGAGAAAACCAAGACCAATATTACCAATAACAACAGGGTTTCGAGGCGCCCGCGATCTCCTGCGGGCGGGGGGCAGCTCGCCCGGTCCCCGGGCGGTGCCCCCCGCTGCCCTTTGGGCGGCGGGCGCACTCGCCCCCGGGGCCCCCGTACTTACCCGGGCCCTGCTCCCGTGTCCCTGAAGTCAACTGCTGTCCCCGCGCGCCGGCTCTGTCAGATTTAAAAGGGGGAGTGCGCGGGAATTGGGTTTTGCCCGGGGATGCCCCTATTTACCTGGGCGCTTTCCGGGCCCCCTACCTGCCCGGGTCTTTTTGTGCCTTGCCTAGAGAAAGCTTTTCCCCATTGCTCCCTCCTGACTACCGGTACCCCTATCCCCGCTTCCGTTTTACCCGAATCTCTGCCGCCCGCCCCCGACCGCCCCGCCCCCGGCCCCCAAAACCACGAACCTAGTTCCTGCCCCCACCTTCTGCCTGACCCCGATACGAGCCCGCCCCGCGATTTTTTCACCACGCAATTTCTTCGGCTGCCCCCGAAGCAAATCACGTCAGGGGGTAGGGACCCGGGAGCTCCCCCCGCAAGCA
>JAODAL010024690.1:35000-60073 GCA_025379985.1 Phyllomedusa bahiana | reverse complement strand
ATATTTTGGCACTCTACTCTGTCACTCGTTTGTTTTCCACCGTACATTTGGGAAAACGTGAACAACGAAAACAGATGTCTCCAGTTATAAATACCCAAGGTCTCCATTTCCTGCTTTTTACTCTCTATTTGGTGGGGGGAAGGAAAGTGCTGAGTTTTTTTTTTTGTACCGGGATCCAGGAGGGGGGGCCCCACCCAGTAACTGTTGTTCATTTTGATGGCCTTAATGCGGGGAAACATGTTGGGGGAAATGGAGCTTTCCAAGCACTTCAGGGTGAGAGATGGAGCCTTGATTTCCCAAGCCTCGGGGTCGAGGGCACTAGCAAACTGATCTTCCTCATTTTCCTTCCTCCCCAAATTCGCGCCAACTCTTTCCAAGGCAGGACGTCGGTAACGCCCGGGTGCCCTAGGAATACCTCCTCCTCCTCCCACAGCTTCAACACAGCCCGACTTCCCTAAAATATAAACCCTGAGAGCTGATTGCGCCACCTTGCACTAGCCCTGGACCCCGAACCACTGCCTAATGAAGACCGATTAAAATGTGAAACTGTCGGGCCTTGTGGATTTGACGGAGAGAAAGGCTCCGTGTCCGCATCTGTGTCCGTCTCCTCCTCCGTCCTGGCGGGACCTGTTGTTTCAGATGTCCAACGATCGTTCCAATAAGAACTAAGATCACCACAATGCTCATGCTGAAAAGGGGCATTGTCCGCACTGACCAAATTTTGGGTGGCTTCTTTAAAACTGGCAAGGATGGTGCAGAGCTCTTTCACCTGCCTCCACTCTCTCCAACACCCCGAGGTCCGCACCGCTGCTTGTCAGGCCATGTGTCACTTCGTACTGCGTAATGGAAATTGCGCGCTGCCACAATGCTGGAGCATGTGGAGGTGGAATTCCAGCATGTTGCCACGTCAACAATGAGACGGTTTTGACGGGGGGCCCCGAGCTGACGCTGCAACGCAGCCAGGGGGACGAAGCAGGGTGCAACGGCGGAAGTGCGAACTTAAAACTTCGACCTTCCTCAGCAGGCAGTCCAGACCCGGGTAGCCCTTTAAAAAATTCTGGCGTCAAAGGTTCATGACATGTGCCAGGCAAGGGGATGTGCCCACCTACCGATCTTAAGGGCGGCCAGCAGATTTCGCCCGTTATCGCACACCCCACCTTCTGCACAAGGTCTTGGTCACCCAGCCCGCGCTCGTCTGTTGCGGAGAGCCGTCCACAGCTCCAGCCCTTTGGTTGTGACGGTCTCCAAGACAGATTAATTTCAACACGGCCTGGTTTCTCTGGGCACATGAATCCACCAGAGCCCTTGGGGAAAGAACCCTGCACCATCCCTGGGGTTTTGAAGAGCGTGCCCGAGCCTGAGAGCCACCGTCACCCCCAGAGACATCCACCCAGCTCACCCGTTAGCTGTCCCCAGAGATATAGCGGCCTTGGCCGAGCTTACTAGTCCATGTGTCGGTTGACAGATGGACTTTTCCGGCCACAGATGCAACACGGCTTTAAATTTTAGATGACCGTGCTGGCCCAGGCAAGGACGGGTTTTCTGGGAAAGAAATGCCTGCTTGGCATCTGGAATTTGGGGCAGGCAAGGGCCATGACGTGGCGGAACCCATCTGTGTCCACCAACGGAAAGGCAACATTTCCCAAGGCCAAAAGCCTGCAATGCCGACATCAGGCTTTGGCTTTGGGATGGTTTGGTTAAAGTGTTTCTTCTGCTCCCAACCTGGGAAAACAGAAGGGGGCTCTAGACTGGCCTGTACGCTGCAGGTATCAACTTGCGGAGGAGAAGGGGTAGGATGGTCTTGGTGGTGCGGTGTACTCGGGCGACGGGGGAGCTGAAGCGGAGGCTGAAACCCTGATCATGACTCTGAGAGACATGGGGAGCTGAGGAACGCTTGGGGTGGGGGAGGAGGAGGAACGGAACAGAGGGGTGACAGTGGGTTTGGGGGACCGGGTCGGTCTGGCCTTTTTTGGGCCAATGTTTTCCTCCATTTCAACTCATGCATTCCTGCATGTTTACTAGACATGTTTTGGTGGTGGTTAACCACCTTTAAAGGGTTCTTGCCCTACTTATGCGTTTACGGCAAAGGCGGCATATGACATCGCTGGGTGAATCAGAGGCTTGCTCAAAGAAGGCCCAGCTTGAAAAGGGCCTGGACCTTTATTGACGGCGATAAGTGAGGAGCGGGGTTGCGCTGACCGTGGCTGGCGGAATCATATACAGCGGACTTCTGTGACCGCCCTCTCCCTTTTTGAGGCGGAACCCTACTGACACTACCCCATCGTATTCCTCCTCGTCCAGTGATAAAAGCGCTCGCAAGCAAATTCCTGAAAAGACCAGTTGGATCCACAATGCGTCATGATCATCATCAACACGGTGATTCGTCGTCCTCATTCTGCACCCAGAGCTGCGGCAACAACAAGAGGGACAGCAAGGCGTTCCCGACCGCCCCGGGTTTTTTCCGATTGACCGGCTTCCTTCTCCTCCCTAATGGCATCAGAACGGGTCAGAGCAGAGAAAATCTCCTCTTTGGCCTCTTGATCTTTTAACATGCTTCTGCCCCAAACCCGCTTTTTTGGGTCTCAAAGAGGTCTTCAAAAGGGATTATCCACAGTGGGGTACAAATTTGACATTTGGGCTGCTTCATGTGGACGGATGCTGATACAATTTTTGGGCCGTGACGGGGAGGACGGGGAGGAAAGACGCTGGATGAAGGTTGCTTTAACCCACTGAAGGAAAAATTTGGGGCACGTTTTTTCGTTAAAGAGTTTCACTGGGCCCTGACCCGCATGACAGCCTACGGCCTAAAACTGACGACCCCGCTGAAGCGTGTTTTCGCCGCACGGGAAGGAGCAACCTTCTCCGTACCCTACCTCCTTCCTACCCCCCTTTTTTGCTCGCTTACCACCTAAATTTTTGCTCCATGTTCAAAATATAAAAATTGAGAAGGTATGGAAAGTTTTGGAAAGCTCTTATAAAGACGCAATTCACAGCTTTTCTCAAATCAAAAAAAAATTTTGCTGGATTCAAATGTAACTGCAAATAGACTATCAACAAAGCTGGCCTGCCCAAAAAGGAAAAAACACGTATCTGTAATGAAATTCGGATAATAAAAGGTATTTTTTGGGCACCTATAAATTCACCTGTGGTAACTGCACAATTACGGGGAAAATCAAATTTAACTGCAAGGTGCTCTATCAACAAATCTGGACCCTGGGCAAAAAGTTCCAAAAAAAGTAATCTTAATGATTTCGATAAAAAAAGGTATTTTTTTGGCACCTATCAATTCCCCTTGGTACTACAAAATTTGCTGTATTCAAATTAACTGAAAAGTAGTCTAAAACAAACGGCCTGCGTCAAAGTGGAAAAAAAAAAAAACTATCTGAAAAATGTAATTTTGGGAAATAAAAGGTATTGTTTGGGACCTTTAAATTCACCTGGGTGACAAAAAATTTGCTGTTTTCCCCACTTTTTAAGTGAAAGGGTCCCTCAAGAAAAAACTGTAGTGCGCCAAATGAAAAAACACGATCTTTAATGATTGGGATAATAAAAGGATTTTTGGCACCATAAATTCACCTTGTAAGTACACAATTGCTGGATTCAAATTTAACTGAAGATTGCCATCAAAAATCTGGACGGGGCAAAAGTGAAAAAAAAAACTATCTGTAATGTTTGGATAAAAAAAGGATTTTTTTGGCACATATCAATTCACCTGTGGGAACTGTACAATTGCTGGATTCAAATTTAACTGCAAGGGGGCCAATAAACAAACTGACTGGGAAAAAGTGCAAAAAACACGTATCTGAATGTATTGGGATAATAAAAGGTATTTTTTGGCACCACAATCACCTGGGAACTGCAAAAATTGCTGGGATCAAAATTAACTGCAAGGGGGCTCTACAACAATCGGACTGGGAAAAAAGTGAAAAAAAC
Organism: Phyllomedusa bahiana; assembly: GCA_025379985.1. Lineage (NCBI taxonomy): Eukaryota > Metazoa > Chordata > Amphibia > Anura > Hylidae > Phyllomedusa > Phyllomedusa bahiana. Next base: position 56,140 of record JAODAL010024690.1, on the reverse strand, counting down.
ACTACTGAATGTATTCGGATAAATAAAAGGTATTTTTTTGGCACCTTTTAATTCACCGGGTGACTACAAAATTGCTGTTTTAAAATTTAACTGAAAAGAATCTACCAAACAAAGCGGCCTCGTCAAAGTGAAAAACACTATCTGAAAGTATTCGGTAAAAAAGTATTGTTGGCCCTTTAATTCCCCTTGTGACTAAAAAATTTGCTGTATTCATTTTAAATGAAAGGGGTGCCTCAATGAACAAAGCTGTAGTGCCCCAAAAGTAAAAAAAACCCTTTGTAATGTTTCGATAATAAAAGGTATTTTTGCCCCTATCCAATTCACCTGTGGTAACTACACAATTCGGGATTAAAATTTAACTGCAAGGGTAGCTCTATCAACAAATCTGGACGGGGCAAAAGGAAAAAAAAACACATCTGTAAGTTTTGGGATCATAAAAGGTATTTTTTTGCACCTATCAATTCACCGTGTACTAAAAAAATTCATATTCACATTTAAGTGCAAGTGCCTCAATAACAAAGCTGTAATGCGAAAAAGTGAAAAAACACTTCTGTAATGTTTCGGATAAAAAAAGGGTTTTTTTTGGTATTTTTTTAATTCACCTGGGTGCTACAAAATTGCTGAAAACAAATTTAAGGGAAAGGGTTTCCTAAATGAACAAAGCTGTAGCCCCAAAAGTAAAAAAACACGTATCTGAAATGTTTTCGATAAAAAAGGGTATTTTTTTTGGCCCTATAATTCACCTTTTTAAAAACACAATTGGGGATTCAAATTTAACTGCAAGATTGCTCACAACAAATCTGGACGGGGCAAAAGTGCAAAAAACACAATTGAATGTATTGGATAATAAAGGTATTTCTTGCCCCCATCAATTCCCCCTGGGTAACTGCACAACGGATTAAAATTTTAACTGCAAGGGGCTCTATCAAAAAATCGGGGACTGGGCAAAAGTGCAAAAAACACTATCTTAATGTATTCAAATAAAAGGTATTTTTTGGCACTATCAATTCACCTTTAAAACTGCACAATTCGGGATTAAAATTTAACTGAAAAGGGGCTCTATCAACAAATCTGGACGGGGCAAAATGAAAAAAACACTATTGAAATTTTTTCGGAAATAAAAGGTTTTTTTTTGGGCAAAAATTAATTCCCCCTGTGGTGACTAAAAAAATTTGCTGATAAAATTTTAAAACTGAAAAGTAGATCTACCAACAAAGCTGGCCTGCTCAAAGTGAAAAAACACGTTTTTGAAATGATTCAATAATAAAAGGTATTTTTGGCACCTTTAAATTCCCCTGTGGTATTTAAAAAAATTTGCTGTATTTCACATTTAAGGGGAAAGGGTGCCTAAATGAACAAAGCTAGTGCCCAAATTAAAAAACACTCCTGTAATGTATTGGGAAAATAAAAGGTTTTTTTTGGCACCTTTCTATTCACCTGGGGGTGACAAAAAAATTCTGTATTAAATTTTTAAGTCAAGGGCCTCAATGAACAAAGCGTGGCGCCAAAGTGAAAAAAACGTATCTGAAATGAATTCAAATAATAAAATTTTTTTTGGGCACCTATCCCCTGTCTGAAAAACAAAATGCGGATTCTAATTTTAACCAAGGGCTAATCAACAAAGCGAAGGCAAAAATTAAAAAGAACACCTATCTAAAATTTTATACTGAAAAAAAAAGTGGAGTTTTTGCACCTAACAAAAGCCCTGCATTACTAAAAAGAGTGGCCCCCAAAAAAGTTCGGCTGCCCAAAATCCAGGAAATATTTTAAAAAAAAACTTTTAAAAATAAACTATTGCATGCAATGTCTACACTAAGTCTTGGGGAACTTTAATCCTATTCTTTATGGCTTTTCGTTTCGCCCCGCTCCCCCCCCCCCCCCCCCCCCCCCCCCCGCCACCTCCCCCGCCCTCTCCGTGACTTTACAGGGTGAAAGCTCCTTAAAATTCTCTCCTAACTACATAAATCTTCCAAACTCTGATCTAACTAAATTTGTAAGGGCCAAAACAAATTGCTTCTCTTTGGGGAAAAAATAGAATAATTTCGCTTTACTGGTTGGGACAAGGCAGAGCGCACCCACTGCAAGAACGCTGAAGACCGACATGAAAAGGAAGGGCTTTTCTATGTAAAACGAGGTCTGTGATTTTTCCACCAATCCAACCTACACACCCAGTCATGGGCTCCGCACCACATCTACCCGCCATTCTGAAAAAAGATTTTTCGGCCGCCAAAATGACAGGAAGCGCGAAAAAGGGGCCCACTTAAAGTGAGCCCAGATTTTTTAAACCCAAATTTTCGCATGAAATTTCGATCAACATAAAAACTGTGTGTTTCAACTTTTTCGAAATAATCGCTCAACACTATTCAAAACCAAAATTCAACAGGGGCCTATTTCACATTAACATACCCAAAATAAAGTTTGACTTTAAAAATTTTTTATTTCAGTTGTAAAACCTCTAATGCTGAAATTTCACAAAAAACCATTTTTCTTTCGTTTTAAAAATGAAAAGATTGAAAAATCTCTTTCAAATAATAAAAAACATCATTTTGAGTTTTTTTTTTTTTATAAAATAACTGTAAACATAGGCATTTTTTTCAAAAAACCCTTTTAATTAGCTCTAATTTTTAACTGGAAAAAAAACAATGCTGCAATCATATAGGAAAATTTATTAAAAAAGAGAAAATATTTTTTTCATAATAATTGGAACACAGTGAAACTCTGCAACTTTATAAGCAGTGTAGAGTACATTTTAAAAGCAGTCCTCAAGTGAAACATGCCTTTATGACCATACTTTTTAAATAGTTCCTGCCCGAGCTTTACCCCCCTTCCTAACCAGGCACGTTTTCCTTTTCTGTAGTATATGAGGGTTGAATGCTATAAAACTTTCTTGTGTTCGTTTTTCTAAACAGCTGTCCCACAATGGGGCTTTAAATGTTGGCTCAAAACCCTTTTACATTTCTAGGGTCCTCGAGCTACAAGTAAATAGGATAACTACATCCAATAAGTAGGGTGGGACCCCACTTTTTTCCCATAAGCCCTTTTTTTCATGCAAAACAGTCATGAGGTCTGAAAAGGGCCCTAAATCCTCACACCAACCAATTTATTGGTGGCTCTCACTAAGGAGAAATTTTCACCCTTCTTTTCGGCTAGTCTAGTAATTTTTATGCCTTTTTTACCTGTGAAACATTAGACTTTAGTGTTATATATCGTTTACATTACATTTTTTTAACATGAAGGAAAATAGTAAACAAAAACTCTGTTTTTCACATTTTTAATAAGTGTATTTTTTTAAACAGCAAACTGGCACTAAAAAAAGTGTGTTGCTTTTCTGTCACGGACATTTTTTATACAGGTGATACTAAGTTTTAGCGTCGTCGGGGTCGGGCCTAAAAGTTTTGGTTTGGGCTGTTAATATTTTATAAACAATATTTTTTGTTTTATTATTATTATTATTTTTATTATTAGGGCTATTTCACACAGCTTATTGCCGATATAATTGCGCCGACTGCCATGCAGCGGGGGCGGGGCGGGAGACCGGCAGCTCTCCCCCCCAAACTTTATTATTCCGGCACGTACACACCGTAAAAATTGACATGTCACTTTCTCCCCCCCGCCCGGGGGAATTCGCTGAGCGGGGAATAGAAAGGAATCCATATCTCTTTTGAAAATGTGGATACCGTAATGACAGAGCGAAATTTTTCCCTGCAGCGTAAATTTCCACGCAGTAGGCTGAAATCATGCCCAAATTAGCCCCTGTAAAAGAGCCCTTTTATTTTAGTATTATTTTTACTATTATTGTTATTATTTTTATTATTTTTTTTACATATTGTCTCCCCCCCTCAAAATCAAAAAAACCTCTTCGGGGCATGTTTTTGGTTTTTATTTCCTCTGCAACTGGGGTTAATGTTTGAAGGGAAATACAGGAGAAAACAGTCCCCTGTAATAACTGCAGAGCTGATCTGGATCTGTTAAGACCCAGCAGCATCTGCAACTACTGAGCCCTGGCCAGGAGGTTTCCTGCTAATGTGTACACTGTTCATTAACTTTTGTAAAACATGATTGGAAGGCAGGGGTGTAAAAACGAATAATTGTAGGGGAAAATTTTTTTTAGTGGAAGCCATTTTTTGCTGATAGCTGGGATCCACTTCCTTCTGCACACTAAAACAGCTGCACTCTTCTGCACAGACATTTCCCAAAAATAGTAAAATAAGCACCACCACCGGGGGCTTTAAAAATCAGGGGGGCAGGCAGCAACAAGGTTAAAAGGGTTTTAAACACAAATTGAAATTGATGCCCTTGGGTAGAATCCAAAAAAAAAAACGTGTTTATACAACACACCATATATAGCCCGGGGTTATTAAACCCCTTATGCTAGTAGTTATGGCCATCTAGTGCTTCTTCTCTTCCCCTGTTGAGCATGCCCAAATCAGACTACTGAGAGCCTCCATACAACTACTAACTGCCATAGGAGCGTGATCATCAAGTCCTGCCTACTAACCAGGAAAGTTGATTAAATTAAGAGTGGAGGAGTGGGACACAGACTCAAGGATAAAATGTTATGTGAGGGTTTTTTATCTTTATTATAATTTAATCTAAGTTAATGAAATGTAATTTTTTGTGTATAATGTTGATGGTAAAACCTCTTTAAGAAAGGAGGCTACTGTCGGGCACGCCCTAAGAGAACGAAATCGGGCCCTGAGTAAATCATGATTTCCCTTTATCCCAAAGGTGCCTTATCTCCCCCCCCTCCCCCTTTTAGCGCCTCCCCTGCTATATGCTGAGCTCCCTTCCCAAAAAAGGCCCTTCTTTCCCTCCGATGTGCCCCAAAAGGGCCCAAACCCCAAGCCAAAAAAAATTAAACCCCGTATATCTGGACTTACAACTTTTCCATTTGCGTATCAAACTTGTTTGCTCCCCAAATGGAGATTTCTAAACGGGTTAATCTATAAAAAAATAAAATTAAAAGACAAGATGTCCCGGGTTGGATTTACTAAAGACATATATGGGAAAGAAAACCCCTCCCCAAAAACCCCCCCACGACCCCACAAAACCCAAAGGGTGCCCCGGGTTTCCCGATATTTTTTCCCTTGGGGGAAAAAAATAAAAAAAATTTAATTTTGGGGAAACCCTTTCCCCTGTCCCAAAACAAAAAAACAAATTTGGCTTGGGGTTTTTTGAAAAAATTTACCTGTTTACAATTCTTTGGAAAATTTTTTTTAAGAAAAACCTACAAAAACCTGTCTTGTTTCCAAAAAAAAGGGGCCCGGGGGTTTGTAGCAAACTTTTTTTTTTTAAAAACATGTGAATCCAAGTTTTAAGAGCCTATTCCAAAAATTTAAATTTAAAAATTTTGGAAATATTTAAATCCCCCAAAAAAATATGGGGGGTTCATGTAAAAAAAAAGTCTAGGCTAACATTTTTGTTTTTCCCTTAGCAACCAATCAGAAAGAAAGAAAATCTTAACCTAACGTTTTCTCATGGGGCCCCATATACAGTAACAGTAAAAAAGCATAATAGCAAGGACACCATGTCCTTCCCCCATACACATCTACTGTAGTACTCAGAAAAATATTTCCTATATGCATTTCATTCCAGTTTAATTGTATCTGACACTTTTCTTACAATACACAAATCTCACTGCGGGTAACAGGATAAACGAGGACAGATTCACAGGCTCTCACAGAGTTCTGATATAAATAGCATCTATCTAAACTCTTCCTGTATAAATTTGCTTTCACATGATGTCTTGGATTTTAATGACTGCATGAGACAACTTTGTCCTGTGTTCAGGCCTTTTACTGGACTACAGTACATTAGTGTTATTGTAATGTTTCTATTACAAAAATATTATTAATATTCAGAAAGCAGAATTATCTCCAATTGTTTGACTAAAAGTAAAATCTGAATTTCAGGAGAAATTAGCATCAGAAATCAACAAATTTTCTAGTATATTTAATTTAATTTTACAGGAAATTTTTTAAGCGCATTTACCCTTTTTTGGTTTTTTTTTTTCTATGTTTTTTAAAAAAACACCCAAAAATATCTAAAGCAAATTCACATTTTAAAACAAGGGGGGAACTAACCTAGCAGTCATTTTCTTCAGGGCCCGATTTCTGGGGGGGCCCCCCCCCTGACTGCACCGGATTGTTTCCTAGGGCCTATGAGAGCAACAGGCCCCAGTGCACTGCTGGCTGCAAGACAGGTAAGTATGTGAGAGTGGGTGGGGGATGGAGTGAGTGTGGTGGAGGAGGGTAAGTGTGAGGGATGTACAGGGGGTAAATGTGTATATGTATAAACGTGAGTGGGGGTGGAAAGGGGGTTTGAGGGGGGGGGGTAAAGGGGTGGGGGAGGGCTTTGAGGGAAAAAAGGGTAAAAAATGGGACTTTATAGGGGGGTCAGGGGAGTGATGGGCACACTTCTTTTTATCTTAGAAAAGCTGTGTACCACTTGTGGGGTTGAGGTGTCACTCAGATTTCCTGGACGCAACAGGTGACGTAGCTTTTCTAATATAGTAAAGCATTGTGATGTGGGGGATGGGATGTCACCCAACGTTCCTGGATGCTGGATAAACTATCCAGTGTCCAGAAAAGCTGGGTGAAGCCCCATCTCCCACAAATGGCACCCAGCTGTTCTATGATAAAAAAATAACTGGGTGCCATTTGTGGGGGATGATGCACCACCCAGCTTTCCTGGACACTAAATGGGCAATCAGTCCTATGAATGGGTGTAATGTTTCTGTTTATTTACAGGATTTCCTTTTGGACTACTTTGGATTCGGAGTACTACGACAGAAAAACCTTGAATCGATTCTTTTAATAAAATGGTTAAAGAGGGTTGGTGTTGGGGAGTGTTTATTTAAATTTAAAAAAATTGTGTTTAGTGTCGTGCTTTTTTCCAGTGTTTAATAAAATGGTTAAAGAGGGTTGGTGTTGGGGAGTGTTTATTTAAATTTAAAAAAATTGTGTTTAGTGTCGTGCTTTTTTCCAGTGTTAGTAATGGAGGCGTCTGACGGATGCCTTTTCATTATTATCACTTCGGGCTTGGTGTCAGTCAGTGGTGGTTTTCGTCACCCCAAGGCTGATACTAACCCCATGTCACTATTACCCCTGTACCCAACACCCCAGGGGAACTGGGAAGAGCCAGATAACTGTCTGAAGTGGATCTTCTACTGTGACGGTCAGTTTCTGGGAAGGCTGAATGCTAGTATTTTTAGGGTGGAAAGAGACCAGTATCCACGGATCTTCCCATCCTGATAGTATCAGCATACAGCTGTTGGTTTTAACTTAGCTGGTTATAAAAAATTGAGGGGACCCCACGTAGTTTTTTTTCTTTATTTATTGAAAATCAAAAACTAGGATTCCATTGTAATCAATAAATAAATACATAATTTTAAAAAACTATGTGGGGTTCTGCTCATTGTTCATAATCAGCCAAAGTAAAGCTAGCAGCTGCAGCCTGATACTATCAGGATGAGAAAGTCTATGCATATTGGTCCATTCCCATCCTATAAATAGCAGCTCGCAGCCGCCCCAGAAGCGGATATCACATTAGAGGGTCTGCTTCTGATGGTAACCCAGCTCTTCTCAGTACCTCTGATGCATTAAGTACTGGGGTAATAATGATATGGGGTTAGTGTCAGCCTTTGGGTGACAAAAACCACCGCTGGCTGACAATGAAGAGGCATCTGTCAGAAACCTCCATTACTAACACTGGAATAAAATGGTAAAAAAACACAATGACACAACACAAAAACATTTTATTTAAATAAACACTCCCTGACATCAGCCCTTGTTGACCATTTTATTAATGAAATGGACCTAACGCTGGTCCGACATAGGACAGTAAATCCAATATAGTGCAAAAGGGAAACTTGTTTAAAATTAAAACAATACAAGAAACATGACAGTACTGAACTCCATTCCCTACACCCTTTGAATATAATGCCTGCGGCTGGTGGTAATTTGTAGTTGTATTCTGGCAGGATAATCAGGTCCTTATGTAGTAGTGTTATTGGTAATGTTTGTCTTGGTATAGTGGATTTGTTTGTTACCAGTATGATGGTGATATGTATGGTGAGGTATTTGCTCCTTGTATTAACTGCAGTAACTGCATGACTATTACTAAGAGGTAAATATTCATGGTCAGTGAAGGGGTTGGCAGGCGGGACCCCATCCAAAGTTTGCAATGGGGCCCAGGCTTCTCTAGTTTTGCCCCTGATAAAGAGATAACATGAACAACAGTGCATATACAGAGCAGTATATTGAAAAAAGTGAGATAGAGTTTGTGGGTGTATTTCACATGTATTTTGCATGAAATACACATATTTTACTCTAAAATACGCTCGAAGAAATGATGCAAGAACATAACCATAGTGTAAATTCATCCTCCACAATTCTGCTGTAAAATGCATGTTTTCCATATGCTGCGGATTTAGTCACAGTATGTACAGTGTACATTGAAAAGGGTAAATGTAACGATGTTACTGAACAGTCAGCCATACCAGATGAATGTAAAATGAAATCATATGTTGTATTATCGTATGTTCACATGGCTTATTAGGAGGCTGATTCTGACACAGATTCAGTAGTAAATCCTGCCAGAATCAGCATCCAATTCTGACTGCAATCCACTTTACATTATTTCTAGTGGATAATCTGTATTACAGTGCATACAACTAGAGATGGGCGAATTTCTCAAAAATTCAGTTTGCCGACTTCGTAGAATTTTCCGACAAAATTAGTTTCGGTCCGAATTACTTCAGGATGAATCGTGTTAAAAAAACAGCTATTTCCTGGCTGCAGAGAGCCGTAGGGTTGTAGAACATTGTACCATGTTTAAATATGTAGAGGGAGCTTGGTTTGGTCTTCATACAATGCTGTGTTTTAGTATGACACGCACATGACTGCCGCCGCTATTAGAATCGCTTCACTCTAAAATTCCGTGGGCACTTACGGGGGCAAAACTGACCAAAAATCTGAAGCGGGAATGCAGCCTGATAAAGTCATGGCAGCGCCAGCTGGAAAAAAACAAGCTGAGGGCTAAGATCCTACCATAGCGTCAAAGAACACAGTAGTAGGTTACCGGAGCCGCCACAGATCGCAGCACAGTAAGGGACGTCACAGCAGGGGTCACTCCATGAGGCCAGAGCTTTAAACCATCACAGAATATGACAGAACCTGTTCTGTTAAACACTGATACATGTCGACGCCCCCCTGAATGATTGGAGAGGCTGTTGGCAGTAATTTTGCGCTGATGTCTCTGATCATTTTGCCCTTCCTTTCATCCGTCAGTGTCCGCTTTCAATCGGTCAATAATCCATCACTATTGCTAATGCCAAAAATAAACAGGAGTTGATCCAAAACAGAGATGACCAGTAAATGGGATATTTGCATGTCTTCTGTGTTCTGTATCCCCTCCTGCTTTTGGCTAGACAATCCTGATCCTTCCCATTCCTTCTGACAGGTGAAAAGAAGGGGAAAACTAAACATACACTCACCGGCCACTTTATTAGGTACACCATGCTAGTAACGGGTTGGACCCCCTTTTGCCTTCAGAACTGCCTCAATTCTTCGTGGCATAGATTCAACAAGGTGTTGCAACGATGCTCATTGGTACCAAGGGGCCCAAAGAGTGCCAAGAAAATATTCCCCACACCATGACACCACCACCACCAGCCTGAACCGTTGATACAAGGCAGGATGGATCCATGCTTTCATGTTGTTGACGCCAAATTCTGACCCTACCATCCGAATGTCGCAGCAGAAATCGAGACTCATCAGACCAGGCAACGTTTTTCCAATCTTCTACTGTCCAATTTCGATGAGCTTGGGCAAATTGGAGCCTCAGTTTCCTGTTCTTAGCTGAAAGGAGTGGCACCCGGTGTGGTCTTCTGCTGCTGTAGCCCATCTGCCTCAAAGTTCGCCGTACTGTGCGTTCAGAGTGCTCTTCTGCCTACCTTGGTTTGTAACGGGTGGCTATTTGAGTCACTGTTGCCTTTCTATCAGCTCGAACCAGTCTGCCCATTCTCCTTTGACCTCTGGCATCAACAAGGCATTTCCGCCCACAGGACTGCCGCTCACTGGATGTTTTTTCTTTTTCGGACCATTCTCTGTAAACCCTAGAGATGGTTGTGCGTGAAAATCCCAGGAGATCAGCAGTTTCTGAAATACTCAGACCAGCCCTTCTGGCACCAACAACCATGCCACGTTCAAAGGCACTCAAATCACCTTTCTTCCCCATACTGATGCTCGGTTTGAACTGCAGGAGATTGTCTTGACCATGTCTACATGCCTAAATGCACTGAGTTGCCGCCATGTGATTGGCTGATTAGAAATGAAGTGTTAACGAGCAGTTGGACTGGTGTACCTAATAAAGTGGCCGGTGAGTGTAGTGGCAACGTCATAGAGTGGTGAGGGTGGAAACAGCATTAGGAAACCACAGGGTGTTCCAGTGAGACAGCAGTCACTTGGCAGCAGCATGAGTAGGCCACAGAGTGGCACAATGACCAATTCTAGAGGTGGCAGCAACATCAGGAGTCCACAAAGTGACGCAATGACCGAGTGTGGAGAAGACATCATGAACAGCAGCAGCAGCATGAGGTCAGAAAGTGGCACAATGACAAATTCTGGAGGTGGCAAAAACAGGAGTAGGCCACAGAGTGGCACAATGACCGAGTGTGGAGGTCACGGCAGCAGCCACAGCAGCAGCATGAGGTCAGACAGTGGCACAATGACATTCAGGAGGTGGTCGAATACAGGAGTAGGCCACAGAGTGGCACAATGACAGAGTGTGGAGGGTACGGCAGCAGCAAGAGCAGCAGCATGAGGTCAGACAGTGGCACAATGACAGAGTGTGGAGGTCATGGCAGGAGCAACAGCAGCAGCATGAGGTCAGAGAGTGGCACAATGACAAATTCTAAAGGTGGCAAAAACAGGAGTAGGCCACAGAGTGGCACAATGAGAGAGAGTGGAGGTGACGGCAGGAGCAACAGCATGAGGTCAGAGAGTGGCACAATATCAGTGTGGAGGTCACGGTAGCAGCATCAGCAGCAGCATGAGGTCAGAGAGTGGCACAATGACACAGTGTGGAGGTGACCACAGCAGCAACAACAGCAGCAGCAGCATGAGGTCAGAGAGTGGCACAATGACACAGTGTGGAGGTCCCGGCACCAGCAACAGCAGCAGCAGCATGAGATCATAGAGTGGCACAATTACATAGTGTGGAGGTGGGTGGCAATACCAGTCCCTGGTAAAGATGGTGGTAGGCAGATGGAGAAACTGGCAGTAGATGTGTGGCATCACGCGGGTGACGGCATCAGAATAATGGCTGAGGCAGGTAGTTTGAACTCAGACTCATTTCTCAAAGTTTTGGTGAGGCGTCATGGCTGATGTAATCTGTCGCCTAAGGCTTTGGTGTGTGGAAATCCTGGCCGATCCACGTCTGATTCATCTTGACAAAGGTCAGTCGTTCCACATTTCCCCTGGACAAGCGGGTTCTCCTTGGGGTAACAATGGCTCCCGCCGCACTGAACACCCGCTCTGTTTTCCACACTAATGACCGGCAGACAACTTCTCCACTGCAAACTCAGCAAGTTGCGGCCACACATCCAGTTTGGCTGCCCAGTATTCCAGCGTATCTTCTAACTGGGGTGGCAGAGTGCTGTCCAAGTAGGCCACCACCTGTTGGTTCAGGGTCTGCTCCAGGTCCTGCTGCTGCTGCTGCTGGCGAATGCCCTTCTCACTACATGGGTAAAGGAAGCAGCTCATTAGCGACTCCAGACTTAGGTTGCTGCTGATGGAGTTGGTACTGCTCCTACCCTCCCACCTTCCCACAGAAGCCGCGGCAGTAGTACGTGAGCACTGAGCAACCCACCGGTCAGACCTGTCAGAGGAGGGACGATGCAGCACATAGGCAGAGGCCAACTGACTACGGAGGATTTCTCTATAGTATTTGAGTTTGTCCTCCCTCTCAGCAGCTGGGAAAAAGGTTCTAATTTTGGACCGGTAGCGAGGGTCCAATAGGGTGGAGAGCCAGAAGTCATCCCTCTGCCGAATGGTGACTATTCGGCTGTCACTAGCCGGGCAAATCAGCATGCTGCGGGCCATCTGCACAAGTGACTCCGAGAGACTTCCTGCCTCCATCTCCACTGTATACTGCCACGGTGCTTGCGGGTCATCTGCCTCGTCTTCCTCATCTCCATCTACCTCCTCCAGCTGCTCCTGCTCCTCCTCTCCTGTCACTTGGGTAGAAAAAACACTAATTTCACCAGACAATGCTAGTGCTCCAATGTCCTCCTCGTCCAGTTCAGTCCCCACTGGACTTATGTGGCCGCGAGATGTAGTCGCCACATCTCCAGTCCCCTGCCCAGACAGATTTTTCAGCATCTGTTCCAGGACATGAAGCAGTGGAATGACGTTATTCATCCCATAGTCCTGGCGACTGACAAATTACGTGGCCTCCTCAAATGGCCTCAGTAAACGGCAGGTGTCACACATGAGCTGCCACTGGCTGACATCAAAGTTACTTCAAAAACACACCTGTTATGCCACTATTTAATTCAATAGCATTTACTCAGGTGTTGCCTCAGTCAGGGAGTCTCCTCACTTTCCCCATGCATCAATTTAGAAAGAAACATACTAGAGGCATTCTTTAAACGTGTAAATTTTCTCTTTACTTATTATATAAGCCGTATACTGTATGACTAAAGGCTGAACAGTCCACATACAGTGTCTTTATCGCTATAGACAACGTGAAGTAAAGTCAATACTTAGCTGCATACATTCCAGCTTATGTAATATAAAATGAACTCCAGCAACAGAGCTTACCAGAAGAGCATCCATACTCCTACGCTGCCATGCATCTTCTGCGACGTTTCGGAAAACGACGTTTCCTTCATCAGGCATGCGCAGTATGGTCTCGAGTTCCCTTTTAAGCAGACAATCATCAGAATGCAGGTGAGGATTAACTCTTACATAGACAACATACAATTAAAAACCAAGACTCAATCAGTAGTCTGTATTCACATTAGCCCTACCATATAACAACCTATCAACTACTTATCTAACTATACCACTATTCATAAAAAGCAACGCAAGTTGAACTGCTCATTAAGGCCCTTCGATACTAGGGTCTCTAACTTATTTATCCAATAAGCTTCACGTTGAAGCAACTTAGTTTTCAGTGTGTTGGTATCCTGTGTGAATACTTCCTCGAGTACACACCATCTCAGCTCACTAACCATATGTTTCAAATTATGAAAATGTTGAGCCAATGTAGTCTCACCATAGTTTCTACTTCGTTTATCGCTATCCTCCTTCTTTGTTATATCGCTTTCTTTAAAATTACGGATGGCAGATTTATGTTCGCTTATCCTTATTTTTATAGGACGACTTGTCTGGCCCACGTAGCATTTCCCACATGGGCACTTTATTAAATATATCACATTACTGGTGGTGCAACTAAAGTGTCCTAATATCTGAATCTTATTTCCTGTCAGTGGATGCGATATAAAAGATACCTTAATTATAGCTGAACAACTAACGCACATCATGCATGGAAATGTTCCATGTTTTAGAGTTCTTAATCTTTCTTGACGTGTCTTTCTAGGAGGACGGATGTCCGAATGTACTAAAGCATCACCTATTGATCTAGACCTTTTGAAAATGCAACGTGGTTTGTCTCTAAACAAATGTCCCAATTTGGGATCGGATTTTAAAATGTGCCAGTTTTGATTAATCACTATTCTGATCATATTTGAATGTTTATCGTACTTAGTAATAAATGTAAATTGTGGTTGTTCTCGTGGCTTCCCTTTTTTTTTCTCAATAAATCCTCCCTTTTTATAGTTTGAATTTGATGCCCCAATGTCAATAAATCTTGAGAATTATATCCCCGTTGGCTAAATTTATGCATAAGTTTATACATTTCCAGCTCATAACTTTGATCATATGAACATATACGTCGAGCTCTCATGAGCTGACCTTTAGGTATCCCTTGAAACAGTTGGGATGCATGGTAACTCTGCCTATGTAAAAGGTTATTACGTTCCATTGATTTAATGTATAATGTTGTATCAAACTTACCTGTGGATCTAGTTTTTATGACCTTCACATCAAGGTATTCTATCACATCACTGTTTTTATTCAATGAAAAATTAACCAATAGATGTCTTGAATTTAGATGTGCCATGAACTCTTGAAGTTCCTCATCTGTACCTTTCCACAAAAGGAACACGTCATCGACGTACCTTAACCAAGTTATTATATTCACTGAGAAATGAGTATTATGAACATATTGATCTTCAAAAAAATTCATAAAGATATTAGCTACACTCGGGGCTGCTAGGGACCCCATCGAGGTCCCCTGCAGCTGTAGATAGTACGTATCCCCAAACCTAAAATAGTTTTTTAACATAATGAGATCCAAAAGAGTCATCAAACACGCTATGTGTGAATTTGATAATGACGCCTGTTGTGAAAGTGTTTCTCTGACTGCTAAACTAGCCTGCTCATATGGAATATTAGTAAATAAGGACTTGACATCTAACGTACATAGCTAATATCTTTATAAATTTTTTTTTGAAGATCAGTATGTTCATAATACTCATTTCTCAGTGTACATATGTTACATAGTCACATAGTTACATAGTTGGTACGGTTGAAAGGAGACACGTGCCCATCAAGTTCAGCCAAGGGCGGAGAAAATGTGGGTGAAGGGAGAGAGATAAGGACTTTAAGCCCAGCCTCACCACTGGTTAATGCCCTGGAACCCACAAGGCAAGAACCAATCTGCTCCAGTGGAGACCCTATCTCTGACCCCCGAGCCTCCACCCGCCAGGATCCTGAATTTTACATAGCTACGTACGCATTAATATTCTCTAGTTCCAGGTAGGTTTCTAAGCCTTTCTTGAAACTCTCTACAGTTCCTGCTGTGACCAGCTCCTCAGGCAGACTATTCCACAGATTCACAGTTCTTACAATGAAGAACGCTCTTCTCCTCATTAGTTACATAGTTACATAGTTTGTCAGGCCGAAAAAAGACATACATCCAGTTCAGCCCATTTGTTAAAGTGTTGCTAAAGTGTTAAAGTGTTGATCCAGAGGAAGGCAAAAACCCCCCTGAGGTAGAAGCCAATTGTCCTCATGTTAGGGAAAAAATTCCTTCCTGACTCCAATCTGGCAATCGGAATAAATCCCTGGATCAACGACCCCCCTCCAGAATCCTAGTCACTATAATTTGTTATATTACATCTAGAAATGTATCCAGACCCTTCTTCAGATTCCTAGTCACTATAACTTGTTATATTATCACTCTCCAGAAAGGCATCCAAGCCCTTCTTGAACTCTGTTAGTGAATTCATCATGACAATTTCCTCTGGCAGAGAATTCCACAGTCTCACCGCTCTAACAGTAAAGTATCCATTTCTATGTTTATGTAGAAACTTTTGTTCCTCAAGATGTAGAGGATGCCCCCTTGTTCTAGATACAGTCCTGGATATAAATAAATCTTTAGCGAGATCTCTATATTGGCCCTTAATATATTTAAACATATTTATTATGTCCCCCCGAAGCCGTCTTTTCTCTAAACTAAATAACCCTAACCTTGCTAATCTTTCTGGGTATTGCAGTCCACCCAGGCCTTTAATTATTTTTGTTGCCCGCCTTTGTACCTGTTCAAGCTCTACAATGTCTTTCCTGTGCACTGGTGCCCAAAACTGTACACAATATTCCATGTGTGGTCTAACCAGTGACTTGTATAGTGGGAGAATAATGTTCCCATCATGTGCATCTATGCCCCTTTTAATACTACCCATGATCCTATTTGCCTTGGCAGCTGCTGCCTGACACTGGCTGCTACAGTTAAGTGGAGATTGAATCCTTTTTTCTCTAGTCGAAGGGAATGTCCCCTTGTCTTTTGAGGGGGCTTCACTTGAAATAATTTTTCCCCATACTTTTTGTAGGGACCATTTATATATTTATATAAATTAATCATGTCCCCCCGAAGCTGTCTTTTCTCAAGACTAAATAAGTTCAATTCTACTAACCTCTCCTCATAACTAAGATGCTCTATTCCCCTTATAAGTTTGGTTGCTCGTCTTTGTACTCTCTCTAGCTCCATTACATCTCTTATAAACTGGGGCCCAGAACTGAACAGCATATTCTGAGTGAGGAAGCACCAATGCTTTGTACAGCGGTAGAATTACATCCTTGTCCTGCGAGTCCATGCCTCTTTTAATACATGCTAATATATTACTTGCCCTAGAGGCAGCTGATTGACATTGCATGCTGTTCTGTAGTCTATGATATATAAGAACGCCCAGATCTTTTTCAACAAGCGATTCTCCAAGTTTTTCATCCCCTAGGACATATGATGCCTGTAGATTATTTCTACCCAGATGCAGAACCTTACATTTATCCACATTGAACCCCATTTGCCAAGTGGATCCCCAAGCACTCATTGTGTCAAGGTCTGCTTGAAATTTATGAGCATCTTCCATAGATTGCACTACCCTGCATAGCTTGGTGTCATCTGCAAAAATCGAAACCGTGCTATTGATCCCGTCCACTATATCGTTAATAAATACATTAAATAAGAGAGGACCCAATACAGAGCCCTGCGGTGCACCACTCACAACTGGGGATTACTCAGAGTAGGAGTCATTTACCACCACTTTCTGAGTACGATACAGCAGCCAGTTTTTAATCCAATTACACACTGTTATCTCTAACCCAATGGATTCTAATTTACCTAACAAACGCTTATGTGGGACAGTGTCAAATGATTTTGAAAAGTCTAAAAACACAATATCCACAGCTGCCCCGCTATCCAGACTTCTACTCACCTCTTTATAAAAACAGATCTGATTGGTCTGACAGATTCTGTCCTTAGTAAATCCATGCTGGCAATCACTAATAGTATTGTGTTTGTCAACATACTCTTCTATATAGTCCCTTATGAGCCCCTCAAACATTTTTCCCACAACAGATGTTAAACTTACTGGTCTATAATTACCTGGGCAAGACTTGGAGCCTTTTTTGAAGATAGGAACTACATTTGCCTTGCGCCAGTCTCCTGGCACTATACCAGTCACCAGGGAATCACTAAATATCATGGGGGCACAGAGATAACCGAGCTGAGCTCTTTAAGAACTCTTGGGTTAATGCCATTAGGGCCTGGAGCCTTGTTCACATTCAGTTTATTTAACTTGGCTTTGACTTTTTCTACACTGAGCCAATTAATTATAGCAGATGATGTATTAACAGTACTGGCACCACCTACATCTGCACTTGGCCCACCCCATCAACTACTATCTCATTGATAGTATATACTGAGCTGAAGAACCTATTTAGTACCTCTGCCTTGCTCTGACTTTGGCCTTTTTGCATTTATATGCTTAAAGAATTTCTTGGGGTTAGTCTTGCTGTCCTTGCCACCTGCCTTTTGTTTTGAATTTTAGCTGTTTTATCACTTTTTACAGATTGTATTAAGCTCTCTGTAATTTTCAAAGGCTGATGCCGAGCCCTCTGACTTATATTTTTTAATGCCCTTTTTTAAATGTTATTGCCCTCTTAACAGAAGGTAGAAGAATGTGGATAAATGGAGCAGTACTTGTGGAGGCTGAGCTGGTGGTGGTGGTAGAGGAGGAGGCGGACATTGTCGCAGGAGCAGCAGTTTGACAACGTGGAGGAGAAAGCGGCGTCTCCTGTCCAAGTTGTTGGTGTGCCTGGGCAGGAAGCACATTCACCCAGCGGGCCGTAAAGGACATGTACCGTCCCTGACCATAGTTACAGCTCCACACGTCCACACTGCCATGCACCCTGAAACAAACCAATAAGCTCAAGGACTGGCCCACCTTCTGTTCTACATATTTGTGAAGGGCTGTTACTGCCTTTTTGGAAAAGAAATTATGGCTTGGAACTCTCCACCTCGGCCGGAAACGGGCCCATTCGTTCCCTGAATGGTGCAGAGTCCACCATTTGGAAAGGGAGGGACTGCAGTACCAACAACTTGGACAGGAGCACGGTCAGCTTCTGCACCTTAGGATGGTTGGACGGATACTGTTGTCTCTTTGCAATCGCCTCGTTGAACGACCTGCTGTTGCCATGAGTTTGCGAGGACAGGAGCATCTGGACCAGGAGATGAATGGCAAAAGAGAAACAGCTCCCTTCTGCAGAGGCGGGGGCCTTGACTGGCTGAAATGGCATGCGTGCCATTAGGCGCTGCTGCTGTTGCTGCGGCGGCAGGATGGACCACCACATCTGAGCCAAGTTTCTCCCAGGCCACCGAATGATGACGCTGCATGTGTTGACGCAGGGCTGTGGTGCCAACGTTAGCTCCCTGGCCACGCTTAACCCTTTTTGCCCACAGATTACATATACCCATATTCGGCTCCTCCGGTATCTTAGCAAAAAAACTGCCACACCGCTGAGTAGCTTTATTTTTTCTGCCCCAAAGCTCCCACTGAGTGATTGCTTTCCGTTTGCTGCCTCGCTGAGCCCCTGTGCGCTACTTTCTTGGACCTGCGAAGCGGGTTTTCTACCCCCGTGGCCGCTTGGCTCCCGACCTCACACTGCTCCTACCCTGCTGGCTCAAAGGCCACCACTACCCACTTGCGGCTGTGCCCCTGCCTAAAGGGTCAAGCTGACGCCCCCCTTCTGACGATAATGAAGCCCTTGCTTCACCGGCTCCCAAGTGCGGTCGGGTACAAACATCATCGATTATTGTTTTTATATTTTACTGCTGTCCTCCTCAACAGTCTTGGTATGCAGAAGCTGACCCCTCACAACATGACCTCCCATGCCACTCTCCACATCTATACTTGCCGCCTACTGCAAGAAGCTGGGGATATTGGCCCATTTCTTCGCTGCCAAGTGGCTGCTGACTGTCCTCCTCAAATTGTTCATCATCGCTGTATAGTGGCGCTGAGCCCAGACCACATAGTAGATCTCTGGCTGAAGGAACCGGATGGAAAAGAGGCGTGTTGAGGACAGGTGAGGGCCTCTGACCCACTCCCGGGCCGTGCCAAACTAAGGGTTCTGTCTGACGTTCCCACCGACTCTTGGTGAGGTTTGTCAGATGTCATCTGGAGGAAGTGGATTGACCTAGTCAACCAATCAAGAACCCTTGGGTTGCTGGTCAACACACGGCCGCGCTAGATGACACCGGCAGTTCTGGCCTCACGAGTGACCCTGCTGCGATGTCCCTTACAGTGCTGCGACCTGTGTGCCTGCTCCTGGACTGTTTGTGCCACTGCCACTCTCATGTGAAGAGCCTTGCCACCTCTCTGTCTGACATATGTTGTTCAAAAATGTACAGATCTGTGTTAATGAAGATATCTGTATATGATAAATACACACCCTGTATTTGACTCCAAATGAAACAGTAACAAGCTTGGGTAACCCTTGGATATAAATGGCACTCCACAAATGGGCAGGAAAGAAAAATGTACTTGTATGTGCAGGTTTAAAAAAAAACTGTGTATTTTACTGAATATAAAAGTGCAAACAGGCTTAATTAACCAAAAATTAATAGCTATGTGGCGTGTTAAAACGACGTGTATTTTACTGAGTTAAACAGCAGAAAAACACTTAATTAACATCGGATATGAATTATGCTACAGGCAAAAATTTTTCTTTGGCCGTGAAAAAACACTTTTCTATTTACTGATTACAACAGCAGGAAAAAACGCTTAATTAACCTTGGATATAAATTGCGCAAAAGAAAATGGAGATGCCAAAAATTAACTGCTATGTGGAGTGTTTAAATGCGTGTATTTTACTGACTACAACAGCAAGAAAAACCCTTAAGAACCTTGGATCTAATATGGCAAAAGAAATAAGCTGCCAAAAATTACAGCTATGTGGGTGTTAAAACGACATGTATTTTTTGACTAAACAGCAGAAAAAACATTAATTACCTTCTGTTATATGACGTTGCTACAGGCAAAATTTCTTCGTTGGCGTTTGAAAAACATGTTTCTTTAATGATTACATCAACAGCGAAAAACGCTTAATTAACCCTAGGGATATTAAATTGCGCAAAAGAAATGAGTGCCAAAAATTAACAAGCGTATGTGGCGTGTTGTTAAAACGAGTGTTTTTTACTGGACTTACAAACTGCCAGAAAAAACCCTTACATAACCCTTGGATCTAAATTGCGCAAAAAAGAAATGAGCTGCCAACAAATTAACAGCTTTGTGGCGTTGTTAAACCACGTGTATATTAATGGACTACAACTGCAGAAAAACACTTAACTTAACCTTCGATATCGAATTATTTCTACAGGCAAAATTTTCTTTCTTTGGGAGTTTTGAAAAACACAGTTTCTTTTACTGACTACAACAGCAGAAAAATGCCCCTTCAAATCCCCTAATACCCCCCTCCCTGGACCCCCTCTACTTTTCATTTCCTTCCCTCGCGTCACTCATCCAAGAAGAAAATGAGGATGCCGCGCAAGATAGGAGAGATATTAACAGGCTTTTGGATGTTATAGAAACGGACGTGTATGTTACTGACTATAACAGCAAGAAAAAACGTTTTAAGTTAACCTTGGATCTAAATTGATAGATAGAAGAAATGAGCTGCCAAAAAATTAACAGCTATGGTGGTGTGTGTTAATACCATTGTGTATTTTACTGACTAGCAAACAGTAGAAAAACAAATTTTTAACTTCGGATAGGAAATTATGCTACCGCCATACAAATTTCTTCGTTGGCGTTTAAAAAAAACCTTTCTTTTTACTGACTACAATAGCACATAAGACGTTTCTCTCGCGCTCGGCACCTTGGATATAAATTGGCAAAAGAAGTATGAGCAGCCAAAAATTAACTAGTATTGGATTGAAAAACGCTGTTTTATTTAACATGAATACAACAGCAAAAAACAGGCTTAGTAACCCTTGGATATTCCAATGTGCTCAGACCTGAGCAGATTTGCATTAAAAATGTATATGCAGCTGAATTGGACACACAATGGACTTCAATTCCAATAGCCCACAAAACAAAATTAGAATGTAAGAGAAGCGAGTCTGTGAGAAAAGCTGTGACACCCCCCAAAATTCACTGATATAAAAAGTGTGTGTTTTTTTGGGGAGTTGTTGTGTGAGACCTCTAATACTGGAGCTGCAGGCGTGTACACACGCGC